>VWYI01052079.1:0-44675 GCA_013399455.1 Anthoscopus minutus
AGGATTTTACACTTTGAGGCACAAACAAGAGGGACAATTCCAGTATTTCCTTCAGAGCTGATGCAGCTGCATTAAACCCAACACCAGTCTCCTGCTCTATCAGGGCTTCCTCCCAAGTTTCCTGGCATCAAGGGCAGCACATTTCCCAGAAGAATCCTGTTACCTCCTATTTCCTTAGTTTAATAATGTTTTTTGGGGTGGTGTTATTGTCTTTATATTTGCATTTATATTCAACCTACTTAATATTTTGGGTAGACAGGACAGATTTTAAGATACTTTATTCTGCCTAAAGTGTATAAAAGAATTTTGCCCTTGTCAAAAGACCCTGGATATTGATCATATTTATATAAGTATTATTTCCTTTAACGTGATCTGTGAATCAAAAGTTGAATGTATATACTCATATGTTTGGAGAGGAATAGAGCTATACAGCATCACAAAAAGACTTTAACAGTTTCAGTTTCCTAATATAATTCTTTATTATCTCTAATTAAAATGCAGAGTTTGGCTTTCTGTGTGAGAGTAGATGAAAAGCCTTTTTATTGAAAAGAGCAACTATGAGCTCTAAATTTCTTTATGGAAGAGATAACTTATGTAATCACTGGTAACCTTTTTCAAGAATATTATCTCACTGTTTATAAAACAATACCTTTTTACTTTAGAAATTTCCATTTACATATGAAAAAGAGCTTTATTTGTCGATGCCTTTGACTGATGTGCATTCCTCTTTCAGGAATATCCTTTTTTCCATCTTACATATGCCAGAGAACCTACTTTCCTTTTGGCATTACCTGCAGTGATATTTTAAAACAATTCTCTGCCTGAATTATCAATAAGCACAAAATCAGTTAATTCTTCAAATAAAATCATGTCATATATCCTTGGTTTATAATGTTATATTTCAAGTGTTTTCTATTCTTATGGGTAAAAGAATGCAACTTTTAACCACCAGCAGCAGGTATAAGCAAAGATAAAACCATTTTCATTTCTGTTTGGAAGAAAATCTTTGACACATCCCACAGCATACACACACACATACATTTTCTGCTTTTATAAATAAATTAGCAACTTTATGTTTCAGAATGATACAAAGAACAAAGAATTCAGAGTACATATCAGTAAAACTTGCCCACATCTACATTAAAAATGAGTAATAAGCTCATATGTTACAATTACTTCTTTAATTTTCATATTGAAAAAAATCTCCCTTCAATTTCTAAATAAAGGAGTTCTATCATTGACTCATATCATCCTATCATATTTTAAAGGATTCTATGATAAAATATTGGGAAAAGTTATGGATTGGTATTTTTCTTGCATTTGTATAACTTCCAACATATCTGTGACCCAAATCTGACCCATCTGAAGCACTAACATCTTCTGATAAATGTACAGCAAATATGTGAACTGGCTTTATGGACATAAAATCCAGATGTAGAGTATATCAGAGTGCAGATTCATGTGTGGCCAAACATCTTGTGGAGATTTCACAGCCATGTAAGGCTTGGTTCCAAGCTCACTGCAGTCAAAGGGAAAACTCCTGCTTCTACTGGGCTTTCAGTCATGCCCTTGACTATGTGTATTCTTTCATGAAATGGAAGAAATCATCATCTGTGGCATTGCCTGGTGTGACTGAGGGCAGGAGACGAGTTCAATGATGCAGAATTTGTGTAAATCTGGGTAAAATCTCACCTTGTACACTGGCACGTTGGAAAAGAAGTAGGTAATGCATTTAACTGATCATCTCTGTTGTGCTGCAATCATCTGGTGTTGTGTTTCACTAATTAATGACTGTGTAAAGCAAAAGAATTCAAATAAACATAATTTTAAAATCCATTTACTCTTTACAGTGCTTGCTTTGTAACTTTTACTGAATATTGATTATCTTTAAACTTACCTCCTCTCTCAAACCTATACCTTGCCATATGGAATTCTGTTTCTTTTCTCCAGAAAAGAAGCCATCACTTTTACTTGAGGACATAGTCCAGGGCAGATTTTATGCAGCAGACTCCCAGATATGTGACTGATATTTTTCTAGGCCTATAGTAAAGCCTTTCTGAATGTGAATACTTATATATAAACAAATTCTACATGTTTTCAAGTAAACATGTATATATACTCCATGCCAGTTGTTCCAGTTTTAATCTTACAACTAATCTATAATCCATGTAAATAATGTAAACTTGGACAGTCAACCTGAATAACTCTGTACACAGAAAAAGATGTACAACAATCAGAAAAACGATGAATAATGTTTATAGGCAGGAGATGGGTGTATACTAAGTTGCCTTTAATTCAATTTGCAATATTGTCAGCTAGATTTTATCCTATTTATTATTTTATAATAATTCAGATTCCACCGCTTTTTGTGAGTACAGTCTTTAAACAATATTCACAGTCTGTTTAGGGGGAATCTGTGTGCTGGAGTCACTCAGGTTTGAGTTAATCTCAGATGATCCAGGTTTATAAAATCACACCACAAGAGCCAAAAGGCAATCTAAGGAAATGTGAGGAAATTCAGACCATTCCTTCAATTTGTAAATCAGATAACATTACACAGGCTTAACATTTGACATCATCAGATATTTTTCAGCCTTTTTTTTCCTGTTCCAGTTACTCTTAGCAACAGTGTTGAACACTAATGCAGTTTCTGCATTATTACCAATGGGAAATCCCTGGCATCAAAGGATTAATCTTAGTCTTTGTCTTGTTTTAGTAATAGGAAATAAATTTTACCTAGTCATTGTCCTAGTCAAGTCAAATAAAGAAAGTGTATCTGCTGACAAGCCATTATTATCACAGTCAAATAGATTAGCATTGATTTACTGTAGGTGAGAGCTGCTGAAGGGTCTGTTCTGGATGTGCTCTGTAGCAGCATGATTATTTACTGTAAACCTACCCCCTGATTTTCTCCTTAGGCCAGTATTGTTATTATTAAAGCTAATTCACGGGGAATTATGGCAGCTCTCCTGGTCCCAGTCTTTGGTCAGAGACCTAAGCAGGTGTTTGCTTAATAATTTGGTCAAAGATCAGTGAGTGAAAGGTTAGGCCATGGAGGGGAAGAATGGAGAGGTCAGAGCACTTGCAGGAGGGGTCTGAGACTTGATCTTCCCGAGGCTGGGACGGTCGAACCTCAAGGTCAGCCATTAGTGATCCTGCTTTCACCGACTGCGAGATGCCGCCCATAAATTCACCACGCCAGCACCTTTAACCCTATTAATACTTGGACCACTGGAAATAAAAGCAAGGACCCAGAAGGAACCAGTCCATGGAGAATTATTAGACAAAATGTCTACGAGATTAAATTTGTCTGGTAAAGCTACGACTCTTAGCGCAGCTCTCCAAGGGAAAAACTTTCCTTCACTTTTACCATTTTATAGATGTTCATTAAATCCTGAATCAAGGTGGCAGATAAATAAAGACCCTGTAAATGCAACAT
Organism: Anthoscopus minutus; assembly: GCA_013399455.1. Lineage (NCBI taxonomy): Eukaryota > Metazoa > Chordata > Aves > Passeriformes > Paridae > Anthoscopus > Anthoscopus minutus. The sequence continues at coordinate 3,440 of VWYI01052079.1, forward strand.
GCAGGAACACGATTCTAAACAAACATGCATTTTACGAGATTTTCTCTGAAAACTGAAGTAAAATTAACGCAAGTGGAAACAAAGCTGAACCATCTCCTGTTGCCAAAAACCTGTCCATGTATGTGCAGTTAAAATTTTATAATGAACACCCAGAACTAGAGGCTGACAAACAGTAAGCAGTTCCCCCCCTCTCAGAGGCAGAAATGTTTTCTCCTTTTTTTAGTCAATAAGTATGTTTTGACAGTCAAGTATTCTTGCATATAGAAGTCTGAGATCACCAAACTGTAACTGCCAACTGGGAAAAATGATATTGTCTGTTTAGGAGTTTGACCTCAGAAAGTACTTCTTTCCTTCCACTTTCCAACTTCAAGCTGGAGGAGTTTGTACTTGCTGCATTAATCCTGAGTTGAAGGGTTTCGAATATTTTTAATATCTTAGAAAAAAATAATTCAGCCTAGTGCATACAATTTCATGTCAAAAACATGTGAAGCTGCTTGGTATCACCATACACCATAATTCATTTTGGGGAATCTTGATACTCTGAGAGAGTCACCTTTTGCTGTGCCTGGGATCTTCTGGATTGCATGTGAGCAGAATGAATTTATATTATTAATCAAAATTTTCCTACTGATGTGCACAGTGTTCATCAGAACAAATAAAGGTCCTGGATTATCCAGAAGAGATTATAGATCAGAGCCAGAAGAGTGTGTAGTGACTGTTCACAGAGGGGAGATATGAAGGGATGGCTGATGGGGGGACCTCTCAGCCATTTGAGAAATCAGGGATAAAATTTGGCCTGTGAAAGAAGTAACACCACAGGCCAGGTTAGGAAAGTGTTCACTCGCTGTTGTTAGGATCAGGGCGTGCGTGGGACAGTGAGACACTGAACTCCATTCCAGAGAGTTCCCAGAGACTCCTGGCAAGCAGCAACTTCCAGTGCAGGAGGAGGCTACAGGAGCTTACAGCCACAGAAGCACCACGGAAGGGAGCAGAAGGGTAGGAAGGATGAGACATAAAGGGCCCATCCACTTGAGATAAATGAAGACATCACAGCAGAGTAAAAAGAGATAACAACAGACAGTTAGGTGCAGAGTGCTAATTGGGAGTCTGAACTGAATCAGTGGCCCCAGCCCAGCAGTAATGAAATATTCATAGACGGCCACACAACACTCTGGCAGTAAAGGACAGGTTGCTTTGCCTTGCAGCAAAGAGAATTTTACTTTATCACTGTCCCCTTGTGTTCCCTGCCATAACAACTCTGAGGCTGTAGAAAGGAAAGGCATCCAACTGCTGTGGATGTGTTTTCTCCATAAAAATGCCACGCTGGGCACCTTGGCTATCCAGGAATTAAATTATATAATCCATAGAAACCAACCACATAGGAAATTGAGACATTCTGAAGCTTCACAGATAGCTTTATTTAACTACCAGTTATCTTTTCTTTGACTTTTAGCAAATTTTAGTTTCCATGTCTTCCGATCCTATGAAATCTTTGCAATTGTCTGAACAGAAATATTTTTTTCATATGTGGGCAGGAGGGAGCACGGAGTTGCAATAGAAAAGTAACTCTGCTATTGATAAAAAAATAATGGGCATTTCAAACTGAGAAACTAACCCTGACAGAGACTGTCATCTCTTACACAGCATAAAGTGCCCACAATTCCCACAAAGATCAACAGGTTCTGGGCTTCATCCAGATTCCCTCAGATCTGAGCCCTTCATCCAGAACACTTGGCTTCAATTCATATCACTTGAACTCACATTGCTCAGACGAGCTTAAATCTTTGCACAAACTGTTTGCTCAATTGCACTGCATACCGTGCATGCTGCTGGGCGCACCTGTTTGTTTTGATAGCAAGCACAATAGGATATTTTGTGGGTTGAAATCATCCATTGTAACAAAACAGTCTTTTTTTAATTAAAAACAATTCTGGAAATGAAGACACAATAAGAATATATAGGGGGGAAATCCTTTTATAACGATTGAAAAGGAAAATGTGTCAAAATATTTTTTGAACCTCGCAAGTATTTTGGTGACACAAAGTCAGTTTTCAGAGAGGAGCTGTGTTTTAATGGGCATAAGCTTCTGTCTTTTAAATGATCTCTGAAAGATATTCTAAGTAAATCACTATTCTGTCTGAAAAATAAAGATAAAATAATTAAAGGGAACTATATACTTACTGTGTTCCATGTTCTGCTTGCTAATTAGGAAGGAAATGCACTTTAAAAAAAATCTGATCAGGAAATAATATTTCCAATCTACTTAATCAGTATGGATTGGAATCCATTCACAGAAAGCCATATCTCAAAATAATTCTGCTTGTTGAGTTCTCAGTAATTAATATCACATAAAGTCTAAGCTGTAAGACAGACTGATGACGTTCATCTTTAATATGAAATCTTATACTTTGAGTGTTGTTTTTATAACTGTCTGCAAGTAAATAATACCTTTAGCCCCCAACCTTGCAGTAGACCAGGTCAAAATGCTAAGTACTATAACCTAATTATAACTGTGAATATTTATTTTCTAGGAATACTTTAATACAGTTTGTAACACTGTACATTCAAATAACAGTGAAAACAGAGAAAATTATTCATGCAGAATGTTGTTGCAATAGATCATCTCCTCCTGTTCAGTGATGGCACAACAGTAATTTGGACACTGGTCCATCTCACAAGCTCTTAAAATGGACAACAACTTTGCAGGCACTGTCCAAGAAAGCTCTGTCAGTTCCCCTCTAGATTTCAGCCAACATAAGCACAGAAGTCTTTGAAATTACAGAGAAAAAATACTCTTAATGGTCTCCACAGAGGTAATCCAAGCTCAGAAATGGAAAGCTGAAGATCTTGAACAGCTCAGGAGGGAAGTCTCCATCCCAACCACGTGCCAGTCCTTAGTTGGATTCCTGGCTCTGTAGGACAGAACTCGGCTTCATGTGACCTCTCACTGCATCAGGGAAGGTGGATTAGCCATAAACCAGGACAGATGTTGTTCTATGGATTTGTGGCTTTCTTTGGAGGAGAGGAGATTGGTGCCTTCTTCCAGAAATCAGTGTCCTGCCCAGCACAAAGGTGCCCTTTGGCCCCCGTTGCATGCAGAGAGAAGGGCTCGAACATGGCAAAATTCACTCCTGGGCAAGAGGCCAGAACATGGCCTGTGTACTATTAAGCCTTCAAAATAGGGTTTAAGTGGGACTTAAGTGGTGCATGAGCCTTTTGTTGGCTTTCTGCCCAGAAGTGAACTTTACCCACAGAGAATATTCCATGTTGTCCAAGCATTGTGTGCCATATATGGGTGCAATGTAATTCCCCTTTGTCACCCCGACAAAACACCCAGCGCTGCTTAAACCCAGTTGTTCTAAATGGTGCTGCTAGCACAGGAGGAAAGTAGTGAAGGAAATTTCCTTTCCAGTGAAGGAAATTTAATTTTCTCGAGACTGTCATGCCAACATGGTAAACAGGATGGGCCCTTGTTATAGAATGATGTGGTTTCTGGCATTTACTTGTACAAAACGGTGCATTCTGCAGGTCTTTATTTTGAACTTACATGAAGAATCTGATCTTTTGTGCTTATGTAGAATCCTTCATATTGAAATGTAGCTTGAAGTGTTCCCACATTCTTCAGTGTGCTTAATTTTCCACAAATGAGTAACCTTTCAGGCTCAATAGAACTTCACAGGCAGCAGAAATAAATTAAAACATTGTACATGTCTTTAAAGGAGCCTAAAGTTGGTTGCACTTGCATTCCTTTAGTGAAAGCTTCTCCCTTTTTATTTCTATTTCTCTCTGGGTTTTTTTTTCTTTTTGGCATTAGAGCTGTTTCTTTCCTGATTGACTCATTTTCCTTTGAGAGTTGTTTAGATAGGTTACTGAGAAGGTTAGAAAAGACAAGAAACAAAGCTTTAATGACTTGCAAAATTATGCACAATACAAGAGGAAAACATACATCCTGAACATTTCCCAGCCTGACACAGTTTTAGCTGAAAAAACGATGAAGAGGAGGGAAGCAGAATTGGGAACAGAAATGTGAGATGTCCTGGAAGGAATAATAAATCATGATTTGCTATTGTAAATTCTACTAGCAGCTCTTAAAAGTGACCACAAGTCACAAGTATTCTCTCTGGTATCTAGAGAAGGGTCCAGACCTGCTGACAGGTTTGTGTATACCAAACTGACTAACACTTTATATTATGAAGATGATTATTAGAGGCTTTGAATTTGAGTTCCTGAATTGCTTTTATTTCAAAGCACCTGTATTTCTTTTTTTCTGTTGATACTTGCTCTAAGTAGCACATGGAACCTGATGATTATCATTCATTTTTATTTAGTTAGCATATGGCTTCCAGCAGCAATTCCTTAAAAGTTTTCTCATTTATAAAATATGAAGTGGCTGGCCTAAGTTTAACCAATTAGTAACTTTCCTTTATCATTTTTTCAGGTGCTTTTTTCATTAGGAGATATCAATCAACAGCAGGGCAGTAAACATGCTAGTTCTGGTATTTGTGGAATGCTCAGATCATCAATTGAAGTACAAGCAGTTCAAACCTGAAATATTAGCAGTTCAAAAAATCCATTAAGATCGGTATCAGATGAGTTGTTATAATACCCATATTGAAATGTATTGCACAGAATCAGCATGCAGTGCCTTGGAACTGAAAGAAAATATTTCCTGTTACTACAATGTTCACACAAAAACTCTAGATTGAATTCTGAGGCCAAGATAAAATGTTTTTCACCTGGAAATGTTCCCTTTTAGTAATACTATCTTCATTTCAAAGGTTCAGCTCAAGTTTTTTTCAGCTCCAAATAGAGAAGGTAGAAAAAACGTTTCAGGATGGAAGAATTCTTATGCAACACAGCTGAAAAGAGATTCACCTTTTTCTTAGAAACAAATATTTGGCCATATTTCTGCAACCATCATCTTTCAAGAAGATGCCAATTTTAGATAAAAAAATTAAATATTTATCTTTTCAGAATCAGTGATTAGAGAAGAAAAAATATCCTGATTCTGTAAAGCTATATCAGGTAATTCTTCAGCTCACAGGAACTGAATCCTGGCAGGATCAGACCGACCATTCACCAGAAATGCTGGTATAATAAATTTGTGTTTTGGAAAAAGGCAGGTTAAAATGATAAATGTCAAATACTGGTAGTTGTTTTAAAAAGGCATCTCCCCTGACACTTCACCCTCATCCCTTGCTCTACCCTCCACAGATGGCAACGAGGTGCACAGTGGAAGAAATTAAGATGATAGTGTGTTGACAGGAGCAAGGACACTCCAGTTTTCATCCCTGCAGACAACAGAAATGACATCACATCTCTCCAAACTGACACATTAATAAATTTAGTATCACCTGAACTTTTCTGGAAAACAGAACCTTTTACACCAGCAAGTTACCTGGTGTCAGCAATAATAGGATTCTGTATCCTACCCTGCTCCATATATGATGGCAGAATTACCTTCTGGGCCCTAACAAGTTGACAGGGGTTCATTTTGCTTCCTCTCTTAATGACATCTTCTTTGCAGGTGAACTGCAGATGTAATGACTTCCTCTTTTGCTTCTGAATACTCCTGAAATGTCATCATGACCCAAGACATCTCAATCTGGCTTAATGCAAACGGGAAGCAAAGGGTTTTTAAAGGTGAAAGTGATCTTGCTAATGAAGAAGTATCACTCTTCATCTGGACAGGGAGCACAAAGCTTGTTAGATCGAGCTAGGTGAATGTCACAGGTTAGAGTTCAAGCATAACACAGAATTGTGACTAAAGATGTTATCTTCCATTTGTGTAGACATACAAAAATCAAAACAAAGTAATATAAGTCCAAATCTAAATATTTTGAAGTGACACAGTGAGATATGAAGTAATCTTTTGCTGGAGAGATCAGCCTTTTGAGGACCTTAATAATGAAAAGTTCAATTATATTTTTTTTAAAGAAGACAATAAGGATGTAAGAATATATGCCTGGGGTTTTTTTTAAAGAGAAGCAATAAATAGCAAAGGGAGATATTGGATGCTAGTGTAGCCCATTCATTTCTCCAAGCTAGAGAATTAATGCAAAACTTAATTTGTATATTTATATAGTTGTATATTTAGCTTCAGCATTTCAGATGGTAAAAATACATTGATTTCCAGCTAGGTTGTATGTACATATATATTTTTCTAATGAACAAGAGAGAAAATGAGGAGGTTCAGGTAATGCCTGGGCTATTTTTCCATACATGAGGAAAGCAGCTTGTCCTTTGGACATAGAGAAAGGTCCCTAAAGACATTGGAAGCTTCTGGGGAAAAAAAACCAAAACCCAAACCATGGGTGAGAACCAAACACACACAGATCACCTTTGCTGACTTTGCCTCCCCACGCTGCCTGCTCATCCCAACTTTTGGGGGAGATCACAGCCCTCCCACTGGGAATTCTGACTGGCTGTAGAAAGCATTAACTTTCAAAGCCTTTGCTGACTGTAGGGAAATGGAAGCGGTAGCAAAATTTAGCTCCCTTCTTTGCAGATATTTCCTACATGTTTAATTCATTTAATGCTTTGTTTACAGTCCAGATCCTGGTGATACTTTTCTATTTAAAGGAGCCTACTGTTTGCAGGATTGCAGGATATTTCAGATGGACACATTGTGTGAATGGGCCCAGATTGAAGCTAAAGCAGAAATTGTTCAGTGATTCACCAAGAGAAAATCAAAAACAAAAGCCTACTGGATTCAAACACTTGTCTGATTCAGGGAACATTTTAAAAACACCACATGAATATTTTAAGTGCCAGCGCTAAAATGGAGATTTGAAAATAAAGGCTCAGATTTTTGAAGGAATATTTGCACCATTCATTCAATCTTCTTGTCTACTTAGAATAAAAAAATATTGGTTTTAATATGAAGGTATGTTTGAAATGATCTGCTTTAAACTTCTTGAGCATTTTTTTTCCACAGAAAAAGCAGAAAATGTTTGCAATACGTTTTAAGACACACTGACTTAAAATATGTTTTCCTTATTTACTCTTGCTTTCCCAAAGATGTTTAATGGAATTTCATACTATGAAATATAAAATCAAACAAGAGGGGATGCAAAAAGAAGACTTATTGTTCATAGAAACAATATCTATGACTAAATATGGTGAGCTCAGCCCCTGACTGATATCCATGAAGATCCTTAGCCAGAAGAATGTACATAAATTAAACTATATCATAGTAAATTTTACCCAAAACAACGAAGTCAGTGTTTACATTAAAAATAAAAAATTCATTGTGTATCAAAGCTTAATGCTAAATGACTCAGATGAACAAAATGGAACAACTGGAGGTTACACTCCATAGCAGTGGGTCAACTTTGCAAAAACTATTCAGCAGAGTTCTCTAAAGGTCACCATAAAAGACTAAGACAGAGGAGAAAGAACAGCTCAACAATCAAAACTGAATTATGGAGCCCAGAAATCTGCTGGCATGGCCATGCCATCGAGATAAGAAATGCCTTAAAATATATCAGAACCTCATACAGCTCCTTATTACGCAACTGGGAACAAAGAACAGCTTTTATGCACCAGCAAAAACTTCCAGGCCATACATCATGCAGTGGGTTGATGCTGGAGAACAGCCTTTATTCATTCCAGATCAATGAGTGCCACAGAATGGATGATAAACTTGCCTGTCAAACCCCAAAGTTGCTATTCAAGTTGCTTCACGACAAAAAGCAAGTGGCTGAAAGCAAGATTTGATTATCTAATTCCTGATACAACACAGAAAATGTGGTACTTTCCTTCTCACATGTCCGAGGTAGAAAAATTGGCTAATGAGTTTAATCCACTTACCTCAAAAAAAAAGTGAAGTATTTGCAAATAAGTTTAAACAAATTTTCAATTAAAAAAATTATGAGTCATGGCCTCTGTGTTATTTTAGGAAAAACAAGCAATTACACTTGGTTCTAACAGGTGGAATAATGACTTTTTCACCTGTCAACTGACAGCTTAAAATTCCCACACATGTAGCCCATTTCTGTTTCATCTTTTCTTTGAATTTCAGCTGCTTTGCTTTTCAATGCCTGTGCTTTGCTGGTGTCTCCTTTGTGTCTGAAACTCTCACACTGAGTTCCGCCTCTTTGGTGCTGGGCTTTCTTTTCACAGTGACATTTCAACATAAACAGTCAATATTCATTACCTCAAAGGAGACTTCCCTCCTATTGCTGACCAATTAAATACCAGCTGAGTTAGGCAGACAAAGGTAAAGAAGTTGGAACACAAGACTGGCTGGGGCATATTTCTTCTTCCATTAACAGTGAAAAAATGGATTCAAAACAAAGAATTGACAATATTGGAAAAATCTGAAGCAAAGCAAAACAGTTTCTTCAGAAGTTACGCTCCTCCTTTTTATCTTGCATGGATCTTTCCTAGTTCTATTTAGTCTGTAGGAAGGAGCAAAAGAAATGCATATGTATCACTGGGACAAAGAGAGTCACAGGTATTCCTCTGCAATCCTACCTTTGATGAAATAGCAAGGATGTAACAAAAAACAACATCCAATATTTGATTCCAAGAGGAAGGGCTTTTCCCTTTTCATTCCTGAAATGGGAATGAGGTTCAGATGTGTTCTCAGTGCTCTGCATTACGTTCAGTTCAGCGAAGGCCGCTTCGCTCCGCGTTATGCAAGGTTCAGCTCTGAGAAGGAAAATGCCCACCTAAACAGATCATGAGCAGGGGTGAAAAGGAACACTAAACTCGTGCCTTAAGAGGACAGCCTGCTGTCAGACTGCCTGGAGGCTGATCCACCTCCTCCTCTTCCACGGAGTGGGAGGGGATGAGCATCAGTATCACTGGCTGCCTCCAGCCTTTGGGGGAAGCAGCCCTTCCACCCACGGCGCTCACACAGCTTCACCCGCAAAGCGCAGGGGCACTGAGTCAGAAAAACACCCAGCTGAGAAGGATTCAGAAAGCTCACCCAAACTGCACACCTGCCTCAAGGCAAGGCAGACACCTGAACTCCTCCTGACACATCTGTCTGACCTCTCAGTGAAAACCTGCAGCAGCAGAGACGACTCCTCCCTTGGTGATCCCAGCCAGAGCTTAACAAGTCATCAAGTTCTTATTTCTGTGGAAAGTAAATCCTTTTTGCTATGAAGTAAGCCTGCATGGAGCCAAATTTGCACACACCCAAATGGAATGCAGAGAAAAGATCAGAGATGTTTTGGCCTGTAATATATTTCAAACACCTTAGGCATATACAATAGGTCTTGAGTGATGAGGTTGTTTAGAGAACAATTTCAGATAGAAATACAGCAATGTTTTATAAGCTGCAAACAATGCAGAAAGTTTAGTTGCTTTTCTTAACAAATGCATTATTAGAAGAACCTGCCAAACAGAATGAAACAGCTTGGGATATGAGGGTGCAAAGATCAGCAGCAAACGTGGTGCTAACCAAAACAAGTCTAAAATTAAAGGTCATAATGATTGCTCTGTACAAGATCAGGCTAAATTGTCACTGTCTGAAATAGTGTTTTCAATTATATTAATTTTTTCCCAGAACACATAAACAATTCTTTTCCTTCTTGTGAAACAGGTTTCTATAGCACAAAAAGGCCCAATCCCACAGCCCGCCCTCAGTGGGAGGTTTGCTTAACCAAGAAATGCAATGTCAGGCTTTCTCAGAGGATAAAAACAATACAAAGAATTGGTGTAGATGCTTTATGTAAAGGTAACAGCTTGAATCCCTGAAAGCTTCCAGATAATTTTTACTTAAATGGATGTGACATTGCCAAGAAAGAAACTTTATCCTCATGAGAGATCTTTATTAGCCAGGGTACTTAACCCTAAAGATGAGGAGAATTTAATAATCACAGGGTTGTTTTCTCCCTCTTTCTTTCATTTGTGCAACCAGCAGCTAGAGGGCACAAAAGAATGCTTTTACCTTATGATCTATCATATAAAAGAGCTCTACAGACTGAATAAACACAAAAAACCAAAAAAAAAAAAAAAAAAAACCAAAAAAACCCCAACCAACCAAACAAAAAAATCAGTGCTAATACCATAGCATATTACATGTTTTGTTTAGGATCTTCATCCCTATTCTCTTTCACAAGAAGCAGTAGCAATTCAGCAAGACAATGGCATGACAAGGAAGGAGAATCATCAAAGACCTTTGTCCCACTAAGAATATGTATTTAAACCCCAGAACGTAGCAGGTATTTCACATGACACACACTTGCTGTGAATTTGGTCATCATTACTTGCCTTAACTGTTTTGCAAAGCTCTTTGTTTAAAACTAATATAAACACGTATTTAACCTCCTTCATTCTTACATCTTAAATATTAATGCTGGCTGTGATCCTGCATTAATAACAGCTATTATTTTTGCATTAATAAGGAGCTTACAAGAATAAACATGGAAGTCATAGTGCAGCCTTCCTGTCAATTAAAAAGAGAGTCAGTTGTAGTTGCAGAGTGCTTTATCTTATCATTTCACTCAGGACATTCCCAGGTTCACAGATCTGATCTGAACAGCTCCAGTGATAATAAACTTGTAAGTACACAAAAAGCCATCATGGCAAGAAAGCCACAAAAGAGGTTATCAGTGAGTTGCCAGTTTTGGACTCCCTCACTTTGGGAAGAGCATTATCACCATAAATGAGGTCATTTCTGTGGACAGTGTGAGCAGAGAGCTTGACATTTTTCCACCAGAAATCCTCATAACCCCAGGAGGGGTCACATCTGTTGCTGCACAGTGAAGCAGGGGGGACCTCAACAGCAACGTGTGTATTTGTATGTGTCTGTATATATCCATATAGTTAAAAAGCAAAGCAAAACAAAGACCCTTCCCTTCACCCCTAATGAACTTCCCCAGCCCCTTAGGCTGAAATGACTTGGATCCGGATGGAGTACCATTTGCCAAATTGTAAATTGCCTACATTTATTTTGGGAGTGCACTAAACAGAGTGCTAATTGCCTTGTTTAGCACTTTCCCTTCTTTCATTTGCACTGGTGTAAAATCTTAGTAAATTAACTCAGGATTTTATTATGTAGGTAGCATTTGAACAACTGAATCAGTGAGAAAGCAGCATCAAAGGACTGATAAAAGATGAGTTGACTCTACCCAGAATGCCATTTATATGTCCCTTGAATTAAAAAGGATGAAATTAACTTTTAATCCTTTTGCTTTTCATATAGCTGATCTTAACATAACATGTATTACTCAGTCATTTTATTTGCATTTACTCATTTTAAAATGTTAATAACTGTGGTTGCAAAGCTTACTGTATGGGAATGTGCAATTGCTTGTATTCATATACATAAGTGTGTACGATTCCTTAGTAATTTTTTTGAACTGCAGCCAAACACAGACTTGAGGCTTCTGTTTATTGTCAAAGAGAACACCCTGAAGAGCAATTCCCATCTAACTGTTCAGTGGGCTATGCAAAATTAGCTGGTGGTCTCACACTTGTACACAGCACCAGTGGTATCTTATTTTTACATGAAGTCCAAAGAGAAAATGTGGGGAGGGGGGAGCAGGGAACAATCACCCTGTTTTCACCACTGCAATAATTGTCTCTCCCATAGGGAAATGAGAAATATGTCATTTATTCTGGGAGCATAATCAAAGGTATTACATATATAAACAGCGTGTTTTAGACTAAAATATCTCATCAGCAAAACTGGTGAACATAGGCTGAGGATTTGAATGTGACAACCTCATTGTAAAGTGAACAAAACTTCATGACAAGAAAATTCAGACTGGAATTTTACTACTCAGTAAATCTGTGTTCTGTTCTGACTCACCTACTGGAAAACTTAGATGGATTTCAGAAATGAGGACCTTTTTGTGGTGCTCCAATAGCTGGACCTTAATTTTCCCAAGTTCAGAAAAGCCAGAACTTTTGTCTTTAAATGCAGCAAAAAGTCTCATAAGAACAGAAATGATGGATAAAAGTCTGGTTTTTGCTGTCAGTAAAACACAGTGCTTGCCAAAATTTGATGCATTCTCTTCTTTCAGTTTGCTGTCCTTTCAAATCATGTATGTGCATACATGGGGATCTCACAATAAAAAAAAATATTTAAATTATTTATTAATGTTAGAACAAATGTAATAAACTGTTCAAAAGAAACAAGTTGACTTTTCCTAGTTTCTGATATATATTTTTAAAGGCTACTTTACTGATTATTTTCCCCTCCATACTTTTGATTATAAAGGGAACAGGAAACACAAGGCAACTTTATATATTAAAAGTCAGAAATTCCTGAATCCTTGGCTTTACATGGACCTTTGATTAAAGATTAAGTAATTATTTTCAAGTACTCAAACCTCTTTACGTTAAGGTACCTTACAAGTCACAAAAAGGTGATTGCTTTAGACAGCATCTTTTTTGATTATATTTTTTAAGCTCACTCTCTATACCAACATTCTTTGGGAGAGTTCCAGATAAGTATCTGGAACTTTTGGATGCTTCTCCCAATTGAACCACCCAGCCATTTGATGTAATTCTATTATTATTTAACACCTGGCTGCACTGCTGTGAAGTGCAGCTTGAATAAAATATGATTTAGAGTGTGCTGGCAACTATTTGCCAACAAAACAAAAAGAAATTTTTCCTAATGAATTTATAATAGAGATCCAGAAGCAGCTCCTCACATTACAAAGGGGAAGGAAGCCACACCAGATGTTTCCACATCCAGGACTGGGACCACATTTTCTTGCTGCCAGAGTTAGTAAGCAGGAAAAGAGGGATATAGATTTATTTTAATCTGTGGAAGAATATCATAGTTAATTAGGATGTGATACCCCTGCCACTGCTGAGGGTTTTTATGTTGCAGGTGACTCACAGAACTCATTCAGGCACCAGAACTCCGTGATGTTCCCTGCTGATAACACAGACAATGAAAATTCAAACTCTACACCGGGAAGTTTTTCATTATAAACTGAAAGTGTTGAATTTAAAGTACTGAGGAACAGACACAATGGATCTGGAGGGGATGTAGCCACAGACCACATGGAGCTCAGTGGATATGAGCACAGTCTTTCCTCAAGAAAGCTGCATAAATCTGGCAAAGATGAAGTTGGATCTGTCAATTCAGTAAAGTGAGCTACTGAGCCCATTGAGAAGGGAAGAATATTTGCTGTAGAAGGAATATCTAAGGCACAGGATGAATAGTTCTGAAAAATGAGTACACAGGAGCCTAAGAAGAGGATTTAAACCACTTTGGCCTTGCAGTTTCAGAAATATATTTTTAATGAATTCATCTAATACTGAAAAAGAAATGGAAACAAATGGGCACTTTCAAGTCCTTTGAACTTCAGTCTTTACTGACATGATAAAATTTAATATGGTGGGGGAAAAAAAGAAGGGGAACTTCTCTATGGATATATAGATTTTTAGATACTAACATAGCCACTGATCTCAGGCAAAACGAAAATGCTAAAGAATCTTTACCAAAAACTTTCATACAGAGGTGTTGGTCACCTTTAATATTTTAAGCAAATCCCACCCATATCCACTTTGTAACAGAAGACCATTCATTTAAAAAAAGTACAGATTATTGCACTTGGAAAATTCTAATACCTTTAGAAGCCTATCAATATAGCTCCTTATCTACAATAATTTATACTTTATAATAGTCTTCTAGATAGAAACATGATGGTTACACTAACAAAAGAAAACTAATCCCATCCAGGTATCTTCCAGGAACAAATTTTGATATACCTTCCTTTATTAAGACTTTTAAATAAAATTAATGTAATCTGGATCGACATGGAAATGATTTTTTGTTTAAATAGTTCAAAGTGGGATGAAGTCATGAACTAGCAATGAAATGTTACAGTGTGAAGTCATAAGAACCTGAGATATGCTCATCTGGGAGAAAATAACGAATACAGCTATTGCAGTTGCATCAGCCTTTTGAGGATGGTAGAGGACATAGCAGTAACTCAGTGAAAAGTGACTGTATCTATTCTGCTCACCTGGACTTTTAGGAACATATTTTCTGTCTTGCCACTTCCTTCTTATTTTCCCTCTGCCCTTGTTCAGCTTCATTCAGATATTTGAACTCATTCAAATCATTGGGATACCTGGAAAATAAAGCACCAGTTTTTGATCAGTCTTAGTACTTGTGATGCTGAGTCAGCAGGGCTTCGAGATGACTCTTTTTCTTCAAAAAAAACCCCAAGAACCCAGTGCTGTCTTTCTTAAATGCCAGGGAGAGTTTTGCATAAACCAGGCACAAGACCAACAAACTCTTTCAAGAGAAAACAAACTTAGAAAAATTAAAGAACACAGAAAACACAGAGAAAAACTGGGCAAAATTCTCTTGTATCCTAACAAAGTGGGTCCTTTCCCTTGGGCTTGCTCTTGGATCTGCAGCTCAGTGACTTTCCAAACGTTGGCAGGGGCACAATTCCCTGGCACCCTCGGATGCACTGGGCATTCCCTGCCAGAGCCCTGCCACTCCCCAGCCTCAGCCCTTGCTCCAGGGCCCCTTTTCCCCAACACATCTCCTGTGATGATGCTCAGATGCTCTGGAGGAAGGAGAAATCTCCCCTGACTCCAGAGGGCTGATGCAGAGGACAGAAGTCAGGAGAAGTTAAACATCTCCAGCAGCCTCATGGGCTGGGCACACACACTGGCTTACACATCATAAATTACAAACAGCAGAATGCAGTATCTTCAGGTTATTATCTCATAAATTATCATCTTAAAGTGATTCCATTTCACTTTTCCAAGTCTGCAGGGACCTGCTGGAAATCCTGCCTTGAGCTGGGTCCCAGGGAGGGAGCTTAGAGGGTGACCTTGGAGGAGTCTGGGCTCCCCTCACTGCTTCCATCAATACAGGAACACCCTCTCTGACAGCAAGCCCCACATTGCTTCCAGACACCACTGCCACACAAAACAAGACTATTTTTCAGTTGAAAAATGCACTGCATTAATTGAGAGCATTGGCAAAAGAGCTTTGTATGATTTGCCATATTTCATGCCTGTAAATGATAGGATGAATTTTAAATTACTTATCCAGTGCTAGAGACAGATTACTGACAGAAAACCAGAGGCATCTATAAGTCTTCACATCTAGTTCTGATCCTCCAGCAGCAACCAGAGGTTCCCCCTGGGTAAGCTTCAGCAGCATTGGATGTCAGCCACAAATGATGGCAGCACCAATGGGAAACGGTTAACAAAGGTTTGATATTTCATTTTGGGGGCAGGAAAATTAAATCTGCAGTTTGTGACTCTTAGGAAATTAAGTCTCTATTAGGAAAGGGTTAAAGACAGATTATGTAAATAGGGATATTGTTATTTCTCCCATATGTAGCACTGTGGAGTGAAGACTGCTTTCTCTTCTCTCCCTGCCTGGTTTTGTTTTTTTTTTTTTTTAGTTTTTCTTTTCCACAAATTGAGAGATTAACCTGGTCTCAATTGAAATGGCAGCCCATATCATACCTTCCCTTGATCTCACAGCATGGCTAATAACAGCTGGGGCCTACCAAGCAGGCTTCTTTATTTTTCCTTTATTGTTCCAGGCCACACAACCGTGAACCTTCAGCATGTTATGTACTTAAGCATGGTCAGGTTGATGTCATTATTTTCTTATTGTTGTGGAGCTCCCTGGGTGTTTGCCCATATTCATAGAGAGGGGCTTGTGTGCTCTTTGTAGGTTAACCTTTTAAAAAGGAGATGCTCGACCACTTGCAAATGTAGCCCAGGGCTGTGACATTGCACTGGCCGATTGGTACGCTTCAAAACACATATTAGCACCGCTTGTGCTATTTCATCTTTCTTTTTCATTTTAGCCCAGTCTTGTTAGATAAATCTTATCTGCACCACAAGTAAATGCTTGATAGAGCACATTTTTAAAGCCTTTAGAAGGAGGGGGAGAGGGGAAAAAAAAGTGTGGCTTGTCTGGGTCACTGTGTGCTTTGTCTAAGTCTAGGCAGAACTATTTGCCAGTTTATCTGTCCGCTGTCCCTCCATCCATCTCACCAGCCACCTCGCTGCAAACAAGGCATGAGCATTAATGCTGAATTGTGAGAGCTACAGGGAAAAGTGCTGCTCTGCATGAGCCCCAGCCACAGCCAGCTTTTACAATCCTATAAAAATTGGTCTACTTGCTATCAGTTCAGCCTGGGAAGCAAGCGCAGATTTCAATTGCCTCCAGCTTTGATGTAAGCACCCCACAATATTTCTGTTTAAACTATAGTGGAGAGAAGACACCTATAAAAATATTAATTAGCTCCAGTTGACACCAGATGCAGTTAACATACTGTGCACCAGCTCCAAAATATTTGAGTTTTTATTAGGTAAGCTAATGTTTATTAGGATCATTAAAGTCTGAGTCATAAAAGGCTGAGCATAAGAAAGATGTTCCAGGTATTATTCCTACCATGTATCAAATGTAAGTTTGTTAAATCATACTTCCAATGTTAATTATTTTGGAATTCATTTTGCAAAGACAAGCTTTCAAAGAATTTGGCAAGGTCTTTTCAGGCACTCAGCAGGCCAAAATGGAAATAAGTGATTGGGTGATTTTTCCCCTACCTCTGTCTTACCTTTACAGGTTTCAGTGAATTTTGGCCTTGCAACTTTTCAGTGAAGCAGATACGAACAACAGCAGAGATTACAGGCTTAATGTCAGAATTATTTCAGTAGTGTCAATTATGATAATTATAGTCCTGACATCAGTGTATCCTTTGCTGCATTTTCTTTTGTAGACTGGTTGATCCTTTGCTTTTTCAGCTTGGGAGGTCAGGAAGGTGAATGGTGCAGCTGGGCAGCCAGCAGCCTTATGTATCTGGGTCACTGCAGTGCCCCAGAGGTGTGCCTGCAGGAGCTGGTGTGCTGGGAAGCACAAGGCCTCCCATGCTCCATGCATGAGGATGAGGTTTATGGTCACCACCACTCTGGATGCAAAACCCGTGCCACTCGGGCAGGAGGTGAGACAAAAATGATGCTGAGATCTTCCAGGATGGAGCACGCCGAGTTCCACATCCATAATGACACCTTTGGAACTTGTGTCATTACCTTTAGCTACAACCAGGATTGTCTCCTTAATGCTTCTTTCAATTACTGTGGAAAAGACAACAAATAGGCTGCATTTTTCTTATTTATGAGGTCCTTATTTGTAGCAGAGTTCTGACTGCATAAACCATCATATGTGCCTATAAGGATACGTGGTCTGAATCCCTTGCACATGACCATGCAAGGGTTTTTTTTCGTAGATCACGATTTTACTCTTCAGACTGGAATTTCTTGAGCCACACAGAGCAAATCAGTTCTCTCTTTTATGCCACTAAGGCAAGAATAGAGCATGAGCCACTCCTTTCACATGTACAAACTTCCCTGGACTGTCTGGATTACCCCAGAGTGGAGCTAGGAAAGCCAGCACTAAAAAGTTGTAATGGTCACGGAGTTTGATCCTGGTGGAAATCTCAAGCCCCAGTGAAGATGGAGACAGCACTGAACTGTCACTGTGGGTCCCCCTATTTAATTTTCAGGCTTTATTTTTATTATTAAAAGCCCTTGGTTAGTCTACAAGACAATACTCAGTAATACACCGAATTCACTTTTCTCTGACACTTTGTACCTTAGTAATTTCTCCTCCACAGTGCAAGTAAATTTAAAGTTCAGGTTAAATGTTTATTTTCTCTTGACACTAACACTGAATATTTCCTTCCATAATGAGACATTTCAAGCAAATGTTTTAATTTCTTAAAATGTGTGGAAACTTGTATGTATAAATAAAAATTTATAGATAGATACCCATATATGCCTCACTGAAATGTGAATATCAGGCATATCCATACTTCAGCTTTATTTAAGCAAACTTATAATCAGAATTACAAATGAATAAAATTTAAATTAAAATAACATTTCTCACATATCTATTTTAGTGGTATGGTGGTAGAGAATAAAACATTGTTTTTGGAGTACAGCAATGAACTGTAAATTTATTAAAACCTCAACAGTCTAATATTTTATTATCTTACACAAAATATCCCCTGAACTGATCTTCTGTACACTTAAAATACCCCATTTAACAGAAGCCCAGTTTTTAAAAGTACTTTAATATTTTCCCAGATCAGCACAGTTCAGCAATGTAAAACAGAAAGTTACACCACCATATTTATTTTGATTGAGACCCTTCGGGATGTTTTTATGCCAAAATCTAGGATCATATTGCCTGGTGTAGGAAGCCCATAAAAAAGAAGTAAACCTGTAAAAAAAATAAAGTGTTTAGCCCAAAACCTTTCCTCCATATAAATATTGTAATATTTACAGTTTTGGTGGAGCAAAAGAGATTTCACATTTTACTGACAAATTTCCAGTGTCTCTTTTCAAACCTTTTGGTTCCATCAAAAACCAAGAAACAATAATATTGCCAGAAGACACTATTTACTAGGAACCATGGGCTACCACTTGGAAAATATGACTTGAGCAAGGTGCAAGATGTCCTTTCAGATAGCACCATGCTCTGTCTCTGGTTCCATCAGGTCTTTGCATATTTTAAATGATATTCAGAAATATGCTTAAATTGTTTTTTATTTGTTCTGGTGAGGTTTTTTTGTTTGGTTTTTTTTTTTTTCTTGGAGATCTGATTTTCTTATCTGAACTCTTTTAACAAAGGTATTATGCTAAGTATAAAAGCTGTCCAATTTTTTCCAACCTTTTGCTTCTCTGTAAACCACAGTCATTTTGTTAGACATTGAAAATGTCTTGATTTAGTTGTCTTGCTATTTTGGGCCTGTCCTGCCCCCTGCAGTGGTAATAAGGATGGGGCTTCCTGCTGGGTCCTGAAGAATACCATTTCACGGCCGCCACATAGCTGGCGGCTTTTATTTATGGAGCCAAGAAAATGAATGGGTATTAGTGTCCAAACATTTCAACATGCTCCTGTGGCCATGCACAAAAGGGACTGATTTGCAGCAAATTTCCACTTATTTTCCAAAAGTATTTACCTTGCAGAAGCTTGGCTGATCGCTATAATGGCATAGCAGAGGGGGAAAAATGACCATTTCAGAACCCAATTTTTATATATGTTTCTGAACCTTAAAAGTGCTGTACTTCTTCTGAATAAAGATAATACTCTTGGCTGCTAGGCTTTTATGGATATGTGGCTAATGCCAGCCCTTTTTTCATGTGTGTTTTTACAGCAGATGAAGTAGGCATTACCTGAAAGCAGGAAGCTTACCCTGCAATGGGGACTGCGTGGGTGAAAGCTCTTGTGAAAGACAAAACTTCCTCTGAACCCTGCAAATGGCAGCGTGGCACCTCCAAGAGGGGTTTCCAGCTACTTGTGCCTGCCTGCTGGGGACAGCACAGAGTGTGTGATACTTTTCCTAAACTACTCCAGGGAATTTTGGCAAGGGCTTTCAGCTGGTACTTCACTAGGTAACTGCACGAGATCCCTGCACCATGATGCTATCCTGAAAAAATGCAGATCTTGACCAGGATACTACACCAGCAAAAAGTGCTGAGAGCTACACATACCCTTTAAATCACTGCAATGTAATAACCGTATGAGGCTGTAAAGATACACTTGCTGAAAGTTCTGTCCAGACTCTGCACAGTTCAGGAATGCAAATCAGAATCTTGAGCTCGTGTCTTCTTAAGCAGTTCCAGACGAGCTTTGTGGCAGCAGACTTTTAGGGCAGTCAGCATGTGGGTGTTGGATGACAGAAAGGCTTAGTTAGATAAAATGAAACCTATTCTTAGTTCTGCAGGTGTTTGCAGGTTCCCAATTTCAGGTGCAATTCCATGTATACACACTCACAGGTGGAGACTGTATGCTTGAAGGTCCCCGCAATAATATTTGTACGAAAGCCACAACAAAAACTGGATTGCTTGTATTATAACATCATTTCTTGGAAGTTCCCAGCAGGTAAGTTGTGAAGTCTGGATAATAGAATCACACCACTACAGTAGCTGCTGTACAAGTTTATGCAGGTCACCAGATATTGCAGCCTGCAAACCCCTCAGTGTAAGTTTCAAAAGAAACAATACAGGAAAGAAAGATTTGGCGATGACAATACTTTTGCAGTGTTTCTTCCATTTTATATTTTTTGACTGATATATTATTCAAAATATAGACCACGTTACTACAGTGTATGGTTGCCTCACCTGCATTAAAATGCAAAATTATCATAAGTTATTTTCTAGTTGATAGTTATATATTATCTGTATTTTTTGCCTTTTATCCTGGAAAGTCATCTGGTAATTATATTAACACTCCTGATTTAGCTTCTGGTCTTCAGTGTACCTCTTCTTCTCCTAAAATCAGCTTACATAAATGACAAAAGATAAAGAAGAGTTCTATTTCACCACAGTGTTTGAATACTTTGCAGAGCAAACAGACCCATAATGAAAAAAATCTGAAATCCTGTATTGCAGAAACCCATCTGGAGCTGCTTCATAGTTGCAGCACTTGCTCCATACTCCTTTGTTTCCTATTCAGATTCATTCTAGTCAGAGACTCCATCTCCTAAATCTATTCTCATTCAGGCAATCCCAAAGAAACAGCACACAACATGGGTAAATCCTCTGCAAGGAACAACTCTACCTCCTCCTGTTATCCCACCTTCAACTGCTGGTATCACTTTCACTATATATATGAAAAAGATATGGAGGAATGAAGTGGTGGACTAGAGAGCAGGTAAATAATCTCATCTGTTTCAGCATCTTTAAACTATTCATGAGGCACACCAAGAGAAAGAGCAATGGATAGGTGAGATATGCTCTTTCCTTTCCTTGCTCCCTAGAGTTTTATGAGATTTTCCTCCTCTTCACATTGCACAGCAGAACACACCATGCACCAGAAAAGTGTAGGAAGGAATAAATAAAAGGTGCAGCTGGAGGAATAGCTACAAGTCTCTAGGAAAGGAAAATTCCTTCCTGTGCGCCTCAGCTTCTCCCTCTGGCCATCATAAGGTTCACAACACAGCGTTGTGAGGGTTTGCTGTGAATTCTGGAGGCTTTGGGTAATTTTTAAATTTCCACTCAGTTTCTGATGAAACTGTAGTCTGTATGATACTTAATGAAAACCTTAGAACACCCTTGCAGCTAATGTAACAATTTAATTTTCCGAAGCAATCAAGGCCAATCAAATACCAGACATGAGTGACCTGTTTTATAACAAACTATAATTTTAAGCATTTTAAAAATAAGAATATGCCATTAGTCTCCCTACCTTGCAACAGTGTAATTAAGACCATGAATTGGTGAATTATTTCATGTTATCCTGCCTAAGAATAAGCTGTCCTGAAAATTCTCATAGAAAGTAATGTATATCAAAACTTGTTCCTCCCTCTAAGCCTTGATTTCTGTTGTAAAGCAGGAAAACTTTAACAAAAATTAATTATTTGTTATCTCTTTTTTTCTTAGTGCATCTTGGTTTATCAATGATTGAGGAAGTCTGTCAAATCCTGCTCAAGGTCCTTTTTTCAATCATTAGAAGTGACTCATCCTCAACCCCCCATTCTTACAAAGGTTTCATCTTGTCAGGATAGGGGGAAAAAAAAAAGAAAAGGGAGAGAGAGACACAAATAAACAAATTTTTTTCCTTTATTTTTTTCTCCTGAGGTTAAGAATTACCTTTATCAAACAATGGCTTTGCATGTTATGGCATTAATTTTGCAATAAATTATAGTGCAGGTAGGTGGAATTGCTCACATTGCTTGACCAAAGTGTCTGACCCAGCCAGACCTCTGATTGATGGATAGTTTCTCATTTTCTTCTACTAGTTCTATCAGACAGAATCGAAAAACTGGGTGAAAAAGATCCTATTTCATGTAATAGTATTTTGTTATATATCATTAGCACTTAATTCTGTCACCAGTGCCATGTCTGTGTTAACTAGGCCTTTCAACTTAATCCCTTCCCACCTCAGGGTGACATACAAGGATGCTGGGAGGTTATGCAGGGAGAAAATTAGAAGGGCCAAAGCCCAATGTGAACTTAATCTGCCTACTGCTGTAAAAGACAATAAAAAAATTCCTATAAATACACTGGCAACAAAAAGAGGGCTAAAGAGAATCCCCATCCTTCAGTGGATGCAGGGAAAAAACCAAAGTGACAAAGGATGAGGAAAAGACTGAGGTACTTTGCCTTATTCTTTAAGACTAGCTGTCCTCTAGGTACCCAATCTCTTGAGCTGGATGACAGGGAGCAAAATGAAGCCCCCATAATCCAAGGAGAGATGGTCAGTGACATGTTACAGCTCTTGGACACCAAGGCCTGGATGGGATCCACCCAAGGCCACTGAGAGCTGGTGCAAGTGCTCACCCAGCCACTCTTCATCATTTCCCAGCAGCCCTGGCTCACTGGGGAGGTCCCAGCTGACATGAAGATGTATTTGACTTGGCAGTGTTGCTTCAACAGCTGGCCTCAATGATCTTAAAGGTCTTTTCCAATCTAAGCAGTTCTATGATTCATCCTGGACAATCGATTCACTAAAACTCTTAGTGCCAATCAGTGAAATTGTTTTATTTTTATATTTCAAGCTACAACAGATTTAACCACATTTTGCACATTTTTGCTTTCCAGCCAAGGACTATTGTTATGCTGTCTCTGTCCCTTTCTGACACACTGCAATATGTTTTGTGTGGATGACAAGTTCTTTGAGACATAAACTGGATACTCCTTAGCTAAACAATGATGTATTTAGTAAAAACACAAGGTAGGTAGCAGGCAAAATCTGGTGTCATAGAGACATATTTTGTCACCTTTCTCTTTATAGAAGTATCTACTTAATTTTGAAGATTGTTCTTTCTGACTTTTAGCCTAAGTGTAACTTCTTATTGGATTGGGTTTTCCCTTGTTCTTGGGTTAGTTTTGTAGCCAATGGTTCTTTTAACACCTGGAATCTGCCATGAATCTTTAGTCTGAACCAAAGACACGGTGCAAGTGCCTTACCTCAGCCACACTGAGTGTATATCCAGAGACATTCCATTGCTTCCATTGGCATCCGTCCATATGTGCACAACTGTAAATGACATGAAAAAAAAATCTGGCCTCTGATATGAAAAAGGCTATTTATGCACTTTCACAAAGGACAAAAGTCTTGTAACTTTGGGTCTACACAGAAACGAGACACAAATATGTTAGTGAAAAGCCCCAAGTTTTCTAAATGTAGATGAGCACAGATTAAGAAAGCAGTAATTAATTTCCTTTGACCTCAAGCTGAAATTCCTTTCTAAAGCTGTCATAAAGAGAAAGAGGCCAGAGAGAAGAAGTGAAACTGTGTAACAATGCAATTAAACCCTTGTAATGAGGTCAGCCATTGGACTTGTTGCAACTGATATCATTATAGCAATGAGGAGGCATTATACGATGGCCTGATTTTTTACAGGATTCATTTTTTTCTTTAACTCTTTAACAGTCAGATATGTATTCTATAGCATTATAAAATAATTGTTGTTAATGACTGGAAGAGCAGGCACAAGCTCTATTGTCTTACTAACTCTGTTTCTTAAGTTCTTGTTATGGCGCATGGAAAAAGTCCATGACAGTGGAACATGGGACAATTTGATGGACACAACCTTCCACTCAAACTCTGTGTTGTGTTTGCTGTTGGAGCTTCCTCCCAGAGAGAAACTCTGCTCCCTTCCACAATGAGAGAGGGTAACTTCCAGCAACCTGCTGACAGCTGCTGAAGGGGAATATTTGACTCATGTGGGAGTTGTGGTGCTCGAGGAAACATGAGCAGACCTGTAGGACTAACCTAAATCTGAAAGAATCCCAAGTAGTCTCAATCTCATGTGAAACTTGTTGATTCATTGTGGGTTCTGGGGAAAGAATCTGCTCCGCTGGAAGAGTATTCATTGGTTTCATGTGTTCTGCAAACATGTGTTTTGACTGGTTAGGCAATAAAAAGAAATAAAAACTTGGGAAACTTAGATTTGGGCACAGATTAAAGGAGATTTAGATAGGGTACATTTTACATAAAGCTTTATTAAATAAACAATCATTTTTTCAAGTGGAAATCTAAGTTTCAGGTATTTTAAGTATTGGGTATGCAAACGACAGCCACCTCTGATATTACCTCTCTGACTCACCTGGATCCACTACAACTGAACTTGTGTTACCTTTTTCCTAATACTATTCATAGAGCAACTATTCATAGATCAGTAAATAAGAATAATATTAGTGATAATGTTAATAAAGATAATAATAAATAAGAAGCTGTGGTTCTTTCTCCAGCCTGTGCTTATGAGTGAATCCTTACTAGTGTTTGTAAGATAGAAGTATTTAGGTTTAAAAATCATTTGGGTTTATGAATCCAAAGTGGCAACATGTTTGAGAAGATGGAAATACCTTCAGGATAAAGAGAGAAAAATTTAATGAGATAAAATAGTAGCTTACTGGGACCTTAAATATTCATACCACACTTAGTCCTTGAAAACAACTGGAGTAAACCTGAAAAATAAAAATAAACAGAGGGACTTATAATGGCACAGAGATGGTTTCTTGATGCAGAGTCAATTCATTGACTTCAATGGGCCAAGAATGTTTCAAACTTGAGCTCTCTTTCTTGAGCCTTCAGGTCTTCTGGTCCTCTGTCAATACACATACGAAGGCATAAAAAAGAAATTCAAACTGATATGTGGTATTTCTTCCTCTTCCCCACTCCATTCCTCAAATTGTGCTGCTTAAACCAGCTTGAAAAAAGATGTTTCAAGCACCTTTACCTTTGCTGAATAAGTTCACTATCCCCTTTGTGCACATTATACTGTTTAAAGAAGTATTAGAAGATGGCTTTACTAGTTGGAAATAAAGGAAAGGCACAATTTTCTTGCACTCAGAGGACTGAGTCACCAGTTCAGATCCCTGTCCTTTCACTGGTGCACTGAGTGATTATGTGCCTCAGTTTCCCCTCAATGAATAAAGTACTGCTGACCTCTGCAGAGAGCTGTAAGCTTTCTGTGAACCTCTGTATCAAGTGTGTAGCTACAGCATTATTAAAGATATTTTATACAGGAGCAGGTGAGTGACGTCCTATAAATTGTCATTTCTCTCCAAATGGATCACAATATAATATTTCCCCCAGAAATACATTTATTATTTAACACTTTTCTGTGAAAGGTTTCTTTTACATTGCAAATGCTCAGAGTTCTTTCACAGGTCTTAGACTATTGACCCTTTGCCTTAAAACATGCTATTAATGCTTAACACTGTTATTAGTATTCAGGGAAGTAATGATTGGTACTAAAATGGAAGTGAGCGGTAAAAACACCTTCTATTTTGTAAAATAATTATGTAGCCTAATAATTATTTCATACTATTCTTTTTGATTGATAGGGAAAGGGCACCCAGAAGTTTGGAATCATGGTTCTTTAAGGTCTACATTGAAATGGCAGCCAGCAACACCATTGTCTCCGACAGGTACATTTTCCAGGAACGGCAACAGGATGATCCCTGGTTCTGTTTGGATGAGGGTTACATCAGATAAAGGATACTTAATTAGCTTTTTTTTTTTTGTTTGAATGGCAAGGAATTATAATTCTATAAAGGGCAGCTCTGTGTTCTTGCAATTTCCAAGTAAGTCACTGGTACCCTGGAGGTGAAACATCGTTCAAGTCTGCAGTGAAGTGAGACTACCTCCTTCCACTCTGCTGTCATTCCACCTGACCCTAACCTGGTAAAAGCATCCCTAGTGATGCCAAAGAGGCCTTTCCATTCTCTGTGTACCAGCTACACTGGTCTTTCACATTTCAGGCTGCCAGATAAATGTCAAACCACAACGTTCTTGTGATGTTTAATGGGAACCAGGCTGAGAGTGCTTGAACTTGTTTCACTTTAGAGAAGTTTTTGTCACTTTGGCTTAGGTGGAAAAACAAGTTTTAGATCAATAATGTCTATAAATGAAGTGCTGGGGTTTTTTAGCTGATTTGATTGCTAAAATAAAAAAAAAAAACTTAAAATCTACCTTGATGCTTGTGCCTGTGTGTAGCACAGAAATAGTTGCAAGATTATTGTTCCATGTTTTACAGAGCTGGTTAGTTCTAGCTCTATTCTTTTTTTTGAGTGCATAATATTAGCAACTTTTATCATTGCTTTTCTCACAGATTTTCAGATTCAGACAGCTATAGTTGGGTGTCTATTTGCATGTATAACTATTTTAAACTATTTTACTGGGCCTGTTTTGTTGCCAATATTTCCTTCAAATGCTGTATTAAAATTTCAAATAAAAATTTAAGCCAGACTTACTACTTATGATACTACAGCCATGGATTGGAAACAATTTATCTGTATACATGTATACTCCTTATTTACAGCTGTCATTTTCATTTTAATTGTTTGTAAATAATTTTAAACATATGTTAACTTGAATTTGGAAGTACTGAGAATACTTTCCCATCAAAATGCTGATGGAGACAAGGAGTTATGAGCTTTGTCACCTCTACATTTACCAGTAGAGGAGCCAACATCCAGCAAGATTCCAGCTCATCACTCGGCTAACCTGGGAGCCGTTCAGATATTAAAGTAATAACTGCCACAATAAAACTTCAAGGCCTTTTTAAGAGTTGTTAGAGGAAGAAAGGAGACTCTCCTGCCAATTCCACTGCAGCTTCTCAGCTGCTAATGCTCTGGGTGGAGCACAACTACTCTCCTGGATCCCTATTTCAGGTCTTACACGACTACTGAAAGACATCAGCAGTGCCAGTAAAAGCAGTAAAACACCAGCAGGATCAGCAGTAGGAACAACAGCTGGCCAGATACAAGAAAGGAAATAAAATGTACCATCTGAGGGCAATCAAGGGATTAGTTATGATTCATGAGTCACAACTCCTTTCTGGACAAACTCCTGCTTTGATCTAGCTACATATGGCCCTTTGCTCTGGTTCTGCATTGAAACAGCAAAAGGAGAAACACAGGAAGTGTTGAATGGAAGCAATAAGAGTGAGATATTCAGAGCTGTTTACATATTCACTACTTCGGGACAATTAGTTGGATTCTAAATTTTACTACATAATTAAAATTCAGGTAAGTTTTTACTTCTGTGGCAGAGATTACAATATCAATAAAGAGTGTCAGTGACCTACTGAGGACATTACCAATGATGTTAGGAAGTGTGAAGATCAGATCCCTGATTCCCATCTAGGAATAAAGGAAATTTCAAATGTTTTATGAATATTTTGTCACATTTCTCTTAACAGTATTGCAGAAAGTAATGAAGCATTGAAAGTATCACTTTATTTCAAATTTGTATTTTTCTGTTTTGACTTCTATTAGCTCTAATCATCTCGGGGTTCAAGGTACAGGAAAACATTTCTGTCAGCAGTTAGAAATGTCTTGCAGACCAGGAGTGAATAAGCTTCTAGGCTTCTGTCAGAAAAGTTAAGTAAACTGTCCAAGTTTCTCAAGAGGGAAAGTATTTTCAAGATCTCAAATAATTTATGTCTCTCTTCTCAGAATCCTCTATGTTTTTGTTGTGTTTTGGTATTTAAGTGACCTTATTCTTCAGTGTTCCCCTTCTTGTACATCCAAGAACCTAATTTAGACACAGATTTTTTTTTTAGTTGATTTTAAATCTGATTTGAACTACACTGATTTTTGGACTATACTAATTTTTGTAAGGAAGCAATTCGGCATCAAACCACTCACATTTCAATTCTTTCAGAGAAATTCCTTTTACCTGTTAAGAGTTGATATAAATCCTAAAATCTTCAATAACATAAGGAGTCAGTTCTCATAGTGTTATGTTTTTGGTTGAACCTGAAATTAGTTGACAAACTGCAGTCTTTTTCCAGTTCTATAAGACACAAATCCTCCTCCAGATTTCGCAACGATGCAAACGTATATTCCAATAATAACAGTATAGACATGGTTTCATAGATGCCAAGAATACAGAGATCCTATATATAGAGGGCCTATATTTAGACTCTACTTCCATCACCCTGTGAATGTAGTGCCAGAGGGAATAATTAAGGGGCAAGACTGGTTGACCTAGACAGTGGTTGACCCGCTCGAAAGACTTTCAGTCTGAATTCTCTGGTCTGCTAAAGAAGAAAGCCTCACAAAGTGTCTTTAAAGCAGCCATGGAAGACAAGAAGACGGTTCCCTAGTGACTCTGTGATGATGTAAGTCTGTCAGAGATGGCTCAGCTATTTGCCATCACAAGGCATTTCCTGCCCCCAGCATAAGAGGACAGTCATAAAGTCATATATGGAAGGCAGAGTGGGAACCAAATGTAGTGAACTTCACTACCTTAGATCCTTTGTCAGCAGAAGTAGACTTTCCCTTTGTAAGCAGAACCATGTGAATCTGAGTCTCCAGACCCCTGTGGTTTCCCACTTTGTTCTGTGGCTTTGACATCCCAGGAAAATGTGGCTCGATGCTTGTCTTATCCAAACAATAAATTCATCTCAAGGAGCAACCTGTCAGACTTCTATGAAATCTGAGTTAGGCATTACCAACCTGTTTTCAAAATGGTCACCTGCCACAACCCACCCCAAACGAGAGGACTCCCACAAGAAAAATCTGTTTGGTGTCTCCAGCTCATCTGTTCCTGAGTCCCTATGCTGAAGCTGTGCCACAAATACTGCAGAGGGGTGGCACTGAGGTTTGACCATAAGGATTGTGTGGAGATTCATTATTTCACACTGCTGCTACTACAGACAAGTCATCACATAGCACCAACTTCAGTTCACTGAAAAATCTACTCAGAGATGAAAGTCCCTGTATCAATTCATTAGTCAACTTTGGTTTATCACTGGGAAATGTAAAACAGTAAGTTTGCAGGAAAGATATTCCTTGCTAGGTCCAGCTGGAGCCTTTCAAGATCAGTGATTAAAAAGTACATAAACTCACTCCTTCCAATTAGGTACAAATGTCTTTTTCTCCTCTCTTCCTCAGCGACCATATGATCTATTTTAGCCAACTACCTGACAGCATTTCTGATCACAGAACTAACATATTCAGTTCATCAATTTCTGTCAAGAGTTAAGCTCAGTTACACCACCTCAAAAGGCTTCAACACCCCTTTTCCAGAACATGCCATATCCTTTACAGGGTAACTTTTTCCTAGCAATTCTGAGCTCAAGGGAGAATGTGGGACGTGAAGCAGAAGTCAGTCTGATCTGAAAAAAAACCCAAAAGCCACAATTTCCACAAGCCCAGTTGCCTGGTAATGAAAGCTGAGGTTTCCACGTTTTCCACAGCAGACAATCTCCAAATGGCATTCAAGGAAATGCATTAGATTCAAGGCATTAATAGTGCAAAACCATTTTCCCATTCTCTCCACATTTTTTATGATTTCTCTTACTGTATCCTAGAGTGTCTGGAGGTTTTCTCCCCGTTCAAAGGCACATGGCTTACACAGTCCAACTTTCTCTAGAGAAGGCTGCCATATTTCAAAGGTACAGTTTTTAAGGCTGCTTAAAAGCATGTTAAGGAAACTACCTGCCAAATTCTGCCACATGACTGAAGCTGAATTCCAATGTATACTCACTCATGATCCCTGTAGAGCCAATGACACTTCTGGTAAATGATCATCAAGTTCCAGTCCTTTGTACATTGCAATTATTTTTTTCCGGTAGGTTTTTTTAAAGGCCATTTTCAAATAAAGGACGAGGTTCAAAAGGAAATGTTAATGCTTTTCTTTCTTGACTGTCTGATCAGACTGGCTGGGAAGAAGGAACTGGTGTACAACTTTGTTCCTGTTAATTTTGTTAATAGTCTTGTGCTGCAACTTGTCTAGATGCTTTGTGACTAGTGCTGGTCTTTTCTCCTTTTTTCCCACTGACATGCTCTTGCCAAGGATATCATTATGACATTCTGTAGTAACAAGCATTCTTCTGTTCAAATTTATATCAATTAGTTTGGGACAGTAATTCAATCGGACGGCCCACTGGATTTTGAAAGACTTGCAACCATGTCAAAGTGGCGACCTTTTTCTTCCACTCTCAGCCAAAAGCCATTTTTTAACAAGGAGCTCTTGAAAAGAAATGCCACTTTGATAATTAGTTATTGATCACGGACAATGCGGTAACGAATGCCATCGGATTAGCCAGACGCCAGTGGGTCGCGACACGAGGGTTTCCTTATCGCAATAATCTGAGGAAAGAAATATAGAATAAAGGTCATTAAGGCTTCTTCTTTGGGAACATAACCCAGATATCTTAACTTCTGTATTAAAAATAAAAATGGCAAAGCATTCTGGATGCGCTTAGTTTTGTCATGAGCGTGTTATAGAAGCTTCTGGCTAGGCAAAACTTGTGAAGTTTTACTCTTTAAGCAACTACATTTAAAATTATTTTGATAAATTAACCCTGCTGTGGCCAGCAGTGTTATTTCACTAAAATACCATTATCTTTCCTACCCTAAGATGTCCATTAGAAACTATTTTGGATCTGCACATAAAAACACCGTAACAATTATAGACTTAAAATATAATGGACTTTTCTTTCATCTAATTTAGAAAGCATTTCAAGGCCTGCCTGAAATTGCTTCATGTAAGTTATTTAATGGAGAAAAAATGGCAAAGAACAATTTTATTGCACTTAAAAGAGCAGAAAGGAGGAAGGAATCCATTAGTTTTAGGGTTTCTTTCCAGAATATTAATGAAACATAGCTTTGCTGAAATGTGAAAGAATATACAACCACCTGTGCTATAATTTTGGCTGACTTGAGAGACCATTAGATTAGTGCTGAAGTAATACAACTGTTTTTGAGGTATGTAGGATAGAGTCCCGTTGTAATTGAACTATTATAATACCATAGGTAATACCCATAATGACTGGACTATCCAGTACTTCTCATTAATAAATATATTAATTATAGATCGTCATTTCAAATTCAGTACAGGTCTTTACTCCTTTATTGACTTATCTAGAATAGATATAATTTCAGTGTGACAATGAGATAAAGAAAAAACATTATGCTCAGAGAACAAAATAATAGTCCAGAACGATTGACTTAAATAATGTCACATAGGATATCAGAAATCTGCAAGTCTAAAAGTCAAAATCAGATTACTTTGTTTCTCATCATATAAAATTATTTTCTTATAAACTGATAATTAATGACATTTTAAACAGGGTGAATAATTTAATGCTGGTCAACACTGCCCAAATTGCAATGATATTATATCTGCTTATCATTGCATAATTCCTGTCTGTTTCGGCACACAGTGCTGAAAAATGGACACCAAGACATGAAGAACCTCTCAAACCTGGAAGTTTCTTCATACAGATTTGGATTCATATTGATGGGGAAGCACAACGTACCCATTTCCTGGGTAAAAGGCATCCATTCTTTCCAGGGAAAA
Organism: Anthoscopus minutus; assembly: GCA_013399455.1. Taxonomy (NCBI): domain Eukaryota; kingdom Metazoa; phylum Chordata; class Aves; order Passeriformes; family Paridae; genus Anthoscopus; species Anthoscopus minutus. The sequence continues at coordinate 34,674 of VWYI01052079.1, forward strand.
AGAACCTCATTCAGGGTTCTTTTTAGACTAATGAACCTGGTGTATCATAAATACATGATTAATTTCTTCTTGTATTCAATATTATTTTATAAATTTCATTATTAATTCAATGTCATTTTATTGTTGTTAAACTACTATTATTTTAATGTATGACAAATTAGCTTTTCAAAGAGCTCCTACAGATTAATTTTCATACCAGAGTGTGTATGAAAACATTCTAAAACTATGTGCAAGGTAACAATTAGAACAGTTACTCATTAGGTTCATAAAGGTAATCTGTTCTAACTTCCGTGACCTGAAGGTTATTTCAGTTTACTGCTGTGACTGCATGAAATAGTCATAAGAAGGAAACTACAATTTCTGGGCTGTGTGCCCACAACAAAGGTAGCATGATACAGAATTTAGAATGATCTTATGCATAATTCTGCAAGGGGGATGTTTGTGACCCTTTTCGGATGTTATCTGGCCACGGAGGCTTTGGCAACATAACTCACCCTAAAAAGGCTTGGGTTTCTGCCTATTGTGAACTGTTATTTTATGGGTCAGATTAAGAACTTTAAAAGAACAATTCTAACACTGTTCCAAGCTGCTAAAAGGGAAACATGAGGCACTTCTACTGATAGCATGGTTTCTGGTGTTCCCAGTCTTCTTTTTGTAAGCAGGAAAGACCTCTTTTCCTCCTTCAGTGGCAGTATGATACAGATGAACACATTAGTACCTCTTAACTACTACAGCTCATGCCTAAATGTGTTCACTGCATACTATAAAAAAAGATCCAAAGATCCAAGATGCACATGGAGAATCTCTTGTGAGCACAGAACAAGGAGGATAAACTATGCCAGTGTAGTGTACCTATCTAGGTACACTGTAATCTTTCTCTACTTCTTAGTATCTGGATATTTCAGAAACATTTCCTTCCCTGACAGGCCATTTTAGTGAGGAAAGATCACAAACACATGGGACATCTCTCCTTCCTGACCACCAGCCACAAGGTCTGGAAATCTTTCAAAAAGGGTAATGTTATTAATATAGATATGATCATCATTCAGCACAGCAGAAGATAAATCTCTCTAGCTGAGCCTACACCTTGCAATCTCACCTCTGTGCATCATAAGGCAATGGAAAGAAAACTGTCTGCCAGACATTTGTTTGTGTAGATACCATGGTGATGGGTGTGTGATAAGATATGGATTATTTTTACAACAAGGCAATAATTCTTACTTACCTATTTTTTATCAGGGTGTTTGGAGGACTAATCAGTTAATGTTTGCTCAAATCTGTGAAAGGCCATATAAGTAGCAAGTATTATTATTAGTACCTTATTATGATATTGACTTTACCACATGAAACTGCAGTACTTTCCCCTACTTAGGTGTAAGATTACCATGAAGTGTTTATATTCCCATAATGTAAATGTTTCCTTTTGAAGGTGAATTGAACAGCATATTATTACATGTGACCCACAATATAATTTATTTACATGAGCCAGGAGACTCTAGAAATATATTCCAGGGACCTTCCAATTAGACTTAAGGCTTTTACATTCTCAGTTTGTCCTGAGCAGTGTTTGTTGATGTGCACTTCCTAAAACCTGTTTGGCCAATCCATACAGCCCTCCAGGGCCCTGTGTTTTGCTGCACCAGTAGGCATGCTGCCACTTCTCTGGCACTGAAACACAGGTGACTGGAAAAGCTGCTGAATTCACCACTGAATTCACCACATTTGGAGGTGCCTTGGCCTGAGAGCAAAGGCTGGACAAAATCTGCAGTCCAGATCAACACAAACCAAGAGCCAACCTGCCCTCCCTCTCCCCCAAAAAACCCACCAAGCCACCTGATCTGTCAAGTTTGCTCTTAGTATCCATATTCCAGGCTGACAGATATTTACTCTCCTCCCCCCAGCTCCTACATCTGGATCAATGGGGACAGGCTTTCCACCCCTCAGAAGATTCACTTACATTAAGTGGCGAGGTGGAAGCAGTGAATGAACAATAGATGGCTGTCAGGCTCGACAGCAGGGCATGGATGTATGAGCGTGGAGCTGACAGCAAGGGCCTCAGAGGGTAAACTGCTTTGCTGGAACTAATTAAACAGATGAAATTATTACATGAATATGCAGATGTTGTTTACATTTTACCATATGGTATTATTTCAGGTAATAACTCGCAGGAGGATCCCTTCCTCTCATCAAGAGGAAATGAGTTGAAAAGGAGGCTCCACGTGTCACCTTTCAGTTGCTAGGCAGACATTGATATGGCAGGCTTCTCTCCGAGTCCTGGGGAAACTCTGCTCCTTGTAGCTATGTGACACCAGAGAGGGTTTGCATTCTTCCTCCCGTGTCATGCTGGAAGAGAATTCTCTTTTATTAAGCATGTGTGCAAAATTTTTACCATTACAGAAAGAAGGCAAGCACTTTTTGCAAATGTTGATTCCTTGTGTGTGCTTTACAGCTGAGATGCTGCCAATCCATAGTCTGTAGGTAAGAACTGGCAGATCTGTCCAAATCTGGAGAGTCTGGAAGGACATTTCTGCATTGGCTGACATGTGGCTGTGCTAGTCAGTATTTGCTGCTCTGCCAGCTTGAAGAGTGGATACAGAGGTGTCCCTGCTCAGTAAGTTTACATTCATCACACTGAAAAAGCTTTCTCTACAGTTATAGAGACACAGGACTACCAACAGTACAAAAATTTACTTCTGATATGATTTAGGGTGGGTAGTCAGCTAGAATCTGACACAACAGAACTGATGTATGACCTAGGCAAAGACACTTGCTGAGAACAAGCAACACTGGAAGCCTTTTTAGGAAAATGTCTACTATGGAAGCAGGGCAGTGAGGGACTGTAGGAAATGTGCCGGCTGCTTTGGGAGCTGCTTGTTTCTAGATGGATTCAGGGAGGGTAACTGCAGAAATGTAGTCATGTTTACAATCTCTGCACCCAGCCTCTAATGAAAAATGGCCATAAATCTTGAACAAATAAATATAATTGTCAAACAAGTCTAACAACCCTACTCATTAACTGATCGAAGTCTTCTACTTAAAGACAAACACACAACTGTCCTGTCCTTTTACTACTATTCAAAACTCCCATCCTAAGCCAATTCAATATTAATGTAAGTGATAGCTCTTTTGGGCTGATTCAGCATCTCATTTCTACAACGACCATTTTTATACTCTCCAAGGGATAAATGGCACCACCTTTTTCATCATATGCACAAAATATCTTTCTATTACTCTCTTTATTGCTTCTTCTAAATGTTCCTGGCTGATATGTGGGCTGACCATATTGATCTTTCCCCAAAGACTCAAGTTCCAGATATGTTTCTGCAGCTCATTGATAGGGGATAATGCCAAGTTACATCACCACTGCACTGACAGATTGGTTGCACATTGCCACTGATACATTTGGCTTTCAAATATCTTTCTTAGGTACATCATTTTAATAGATCACTGGGGTCACTGGTGAGCCATATCATTTCAGATGCAAAGACATTATGTCAGTGGTGCAAAATGTGGTTTTGGTCAAACTATCATTCTGTGTTTTTGAAATAAGAAAAATATTTTCTCTTTACCACTCTTTCCCCTGTTAAGAAAAAAAAATAATCCAACTGAATAGGCATTATAATCCTCTGGCCATTCTGAGTGCATGAAGAGAAAGAAAAACATCAGGTCTCCATGACTTACAGGTAGCTTTATAGAGAGCCAGTGCTCTAAGTTCAGAAAGGATTTCTTTGACTTAGTCTTCTGACATGAACATTTAGCAGTGTAACATATATATCAAAACAAACCAGAACAGTTCACTTTATGTACACTCCCTTTGGAGAGGAGGTGAGAAAACAAACACAGAACAGATGTTAGTCATGCTTAATGTACTACTGGAGGGTACTTGGATAGTAAGGTGATGAATATGGTAAAAGAAATGAGTATTCTCTTCTGCAGCTGCTGTTCCTAACTGACAAAAAAGCAATGAGAAGTGCTTCATTCCTCTTCTTATCAATGCACCACCTAACAATGAAACACTGAACAAAACCTCTGGATTTTCCTCAGGAAAACCAGCATACACAGCAAATGTTACTATTAATTACTGACTGATATCCACCTTTCCATCCTTGTATGGTATTGTCTAAAGTTCGCTTTGATCATGCAAAAATCCACATTCCTCTTCAATAAAATAAATCACTTTAGCAGTTAGGAGAAGTTTCTGTAAATTCCTACAGATTATTTTGTCTTTGTCTTATTTTATTCATAACATCACATATTAAGCGACACAAAGAAATTTTGTTTCAGAAAAGTATTAATTTTTCACTAGAAATGAGTCCTCTGGGTCACAGGGAAAGCCACAGGTTTTGCTAGCCACACAGAGGGTTCATTTATCTCATCCCTGCTCAAGACCTGCCACTGCACATTTCTGTCTAACCACAACCACATCTTTCCTGCTGCAAAGACACCAGATTGTGAAGCAGTTTTGATCTCTCCTTATGAAGTTTTCTGCCTGCCCATAACATGCACTGGTCCTGCTGAAAAAGAGCCTGGGGAGAAAAGCAACAGCACGGAAATAAATTCAAGAACTTCAGTATCAGGATAAGAGAAGACCTTGCTGTGAGTGATCAGAGGTGTGGACAAGGGAACAAATGAAACAAGAAGTGCTACAAGAGGAGCTGAGAACATCCTGTTGTTGGCATCCAGGGAGGTGGAGGGCGGCTGCTCACAGATCACTGAGCAGGCACTGCCTTAGGCTGTTACTGCTGAGCAGAAATCATGATACAGCTATTATTAATAACAGTATCATAGTGCTCAGAGGTTTTTCGATGGTGTTGGAAGCAGCAAATGAGACATCAGATGAGGCCTGGAGAGTAAGGTCCTGCTTTATGGCTCCCATCTTTTCCCAGTTAGCTCTGTCAGAGTCTTTGTCCAGGTCTGCATTACCTCACAACAGGATCTGTTGCATCAACTGAACACAGACTATGTAAGTAATGTGTGGATGCAAGAACAAGCATATCTATCGATCTAATATCCCTAAAATTCACCTCTCCTCTCTTCTCCTCTCACCTCCCCTCCCCTTCCTCCCCTTTTTTCTTTTCCCTTTCTTTCTTCTTCCTTCTATTTAGTACAACAATGAATCGCTACTGCTCACTCACTGGACTTCTTTTCCCTGCTCACTAACATATCTAAAATTCCCCATCTCTGTTTTCTGGCTGTCACACTGTGACACTTCATGTTATTGCACTGCTCTCCTCAGCTCACTGTCTGGGTGCCGTGAACTCATGTGGACATAACTGTGCTTTCTTCATATTTGGAAATTATCCAGCATATTAGTGTTACTGAAAAAAAAAAAAAAGTAGGTAAACTTTGTTTTCATTTCTCCTTACTCGTCTTTTGTTCTTCTTCCAAGAAACCAACTCCACTTGGCAGGCACGACCTGTGTAAGATAAGTTACTAACACTGTAAGACATACAATTAAAAGTAGCATGTTCATCAAACACACATAATTCATCATGCAGATTGAGCTAAACTATGGCTCTTTACCTCCACTAGAAAGTCCCAGTGAGCAAAGGGCAGCAGAACATCCATTCATTTTCCTCATATCAGATTTTGTTTCAGTTTCATACTTTAGTACTTTGCCACCTGAGGTCTAAACTTTCTCTAGTGCCTGCAAAAAGAAGTAAATCAAGCCACAGCAAAGATCTGACCTGAAGTCTCCTGGATGAAGGCCCAAACCTAAGAGATTAAATAATTCAGAATACTTTGCATTCAAAAGAAAGGAATAGAAAAGAATTTATGTGTGTTCCTGACATGGAAAAGCCACAATTGTGTAACATTTCTGTTGTCCTGATCTGTGCTAAAGAGGAAAAACTAATGCCAGATGCAGAGCTGTGCTGATTTCAAATACAGTATTTCACCTTAATGGAAGCAAGATATAATCCAGTTTTGTCTTTTATGGGTTCTTTGTAGAATTTGGTTTGGGTTGTGCTAAACTCACAAAGTAAACCAGAAATCTGTGAAACACAACTATTGTCTGAAATACCATTCCCAAAATCTCCATGTCTTCTGAGAGTTGCATTTTGTCTTTCCTGTGTCACTGAAACAACCATGGATTTCCTTCTCCCTGGACACCACTCTCTGCTCTGTGCTGGTCTGAAGAAATGAACCTTTGAAATAACCTGTGTTCTAATTGCATATACTGACTGTGTAGGTCATGAGTCCCTTAAACTGACACCATCCACATCCTCCTCCTCACCAGTGCTATTCAAAAAACCTTCAAAGAGAAACTTCTTCCATTTAATGGAATGAAAGAAGTGATGGAGAATATAATCTTTGTTAAGTTTCTATTCCAGTACAGTCACATATACAAAAAAACCCCCATACTTCTGGAAGCATTTTTCATAGTGACTAATGCAAAATATTTCAGCTGTGTCAGCATCCATCCAATTCCAGATTACATTTTGGCATTTCAGACAAAAGACGTCCTGGCAAAAAATTAAACTGAGGAATGGGTAATATGATTATGACAATTTATATTTGTAACAGTTGTGAATGGCAGCATCAGTGCTTGCTAATCCTTTGATGAATTCTTGTTACCTTTCAGTTCCCAAATGCATCTATGCAAGTATAAAGCATATTGGAGGCAGATGCTGCAGCAGATGAATGTGCTTGCCAAGCAATGCTTTGTTTGTTGCTTTTTAAATTTTTTTCATCTAGGTATTCTTAACTGTCATGCTACATGCACCAAATAGTTCTTTCTTCTGGCACACTTCATGCACTGTTCTGGGACATGAATAATACAGCTGATGGTGTTTTTCCCCCCTCACTCTTCTCCCTAGTCTCTTTTCCACATCTTCATATTAGGCCTCACCTTGTAGCCTTTACTTCAATGAACAAAACCATTTACTCCAGTAACCTGAGTAAAACAAATAGCAAAAGGCGTGAATGACCTGCACAGTAATTCTTGTTTTAGTCAATCCGTGAGAGCTCTTTTTCCTTTCTCCTTTCTTAAGCTTGAAATATCATAAGGGAATATAATAAAACAGAAGAAAAACTCATTTTAAGACAACCAAGTTTAAAATTATGTTTCTCTTAGAACAGCTCACATGAACAAGAGCACCCCATCTGCTCTATACTTTTAGATCTTATGGGCAAAAGCAGTGGGGGGGGAAAAATCCAACTGAAAATATTTTCTTACTCATATTCTTAATTTGGAAAAAAAAATCTCCACAAAGATACAACTTATTAACAAAATTGCATCTTCTACAACTTATTAACAAAGTTGTATCTTTTTAGTTTTACTCTGTCTCCCATCACTGAAAAATCAGAACATTTTTTACCTAAATTTAACAGAATGGGGCTTGCTGGTGTCTTTGGTATTCACCCGTTCTGCTCCATAAATATAAATGCCTGCAGGGATTTGAGTTTGGGTTTTTAAAGTGTATTGGAATTCACTCACTCTTATTGTTATCTGAAATTAAAGAGGGGTTGGTTGGCTGCATAGTGGACATGGAAAGGGCATCAACCTCATGATTACTTTGCAGACTGTCTTGTTTTGGAGGTTGGGTGTATACACCTGCATGCAGGTATGTCTAAGAGAGCACACATGGATGCAAACCATACTGTCACAGAAAAAGCCTGGAAAGGTTTGGGAGCTCAAAAGAAATATCTTTCCCCTCTAAACTGCTTTATTACTGGCGTTCCCTCCCTCTTGGGCATGTGTTCAGCTGAGACTAGGCCAAATTGGCAGTCATTTCCACAGTGCTTGGCAGCCCCGTGATCCCTGGGAGTTTTCAGCTGACATCTCTCTCCCCACCAGTCTATGCAAGGGTCAGTGGGACACCTGACTCCCAGGCCCGGGCTTGCTCTGGCTGTGTCATGAGTCAGGACCAATATAAATTAAAACCTTAAAGCCATACTGTGAAGGCATTCTTTACCCCCTGAGGTATTTTTTTTTCCCTGTGACAGATTGCCTTTCTACTAGTTTCCTATTTTTTCAGTCTTGGATAATACTGTAGCAAGTATGCTCCTTTGAGCTGAAGAAAAGGGGAACATCTGGCGAAGAGAGGGTTAAACTTCCACCAAATTTTTAATATTTTTGGTAGATTTGTTGATGCTCAACAAGCAGGAGTGAAATAATAATAATAATAATAATAATACTAGGGACTGCTTATCACTTACAAACAATAGTCCAATGACAATGTTCACACTGACGGAAAAAATGGGAGTCGAAATTAATAGTGACAGTCCTGCAGGAAACAAGGGAGAAATTGGATACCAAGTTATAAAATACAGACTAATCCAATAGGCACATGCTGCTGTTATTATATTAATATTGTTAAAAATATCAAAGCACTTTAAAAATGGAATTGAACTGTAGGTAGATAGACAGTATTATTTCCACATTTTTTTAAATAGAAATTTTCACTCCTTGTTTGGCTTGGAGGCATGGATGTAATTTGTTGCTCAAACACCAGTAGCTGAATGCTGTGAAAAATAAGGCTCGGGATTAAAGCCTCCCATCCGAAGGACAGAATCAGGCTACACTGAGAGCTCTCTCTGTTATTAACAAAACCATCTGAGTCACTGCAGATATGAATTTCACTGATGTTGCTCAAAAGTGGGGTGGGCTGTGTTTATTTAGTTAGTTAGATGAACATGGAAAGATTGTTTTTCCTCCTTGCAAAAATAAACAGTGAGAAACCCAATCAAACTCACATAAATAAAGAAGTAAACACGAACCTTGACACATCTCACCCGCTGATGAACCTAATCCCACAGCCAGGCTCAGATAGGTAAAATCCCTCTAAAAAAAAAAAAAAGAGAAAATCACTGGGCTTTATCACGTAGATAAAGTGCATAACATGGGCTGTACATCCTGGAGGAAATGACCACAGCAGCAGCATTAGTGACTCGGGGTGTAGCTGCAGCGCTGCCCCTGTGCTGCACCTTGCTTTGGCTGACTCCTGGTGCACACACCAGAGCCTGGGTAACAGTGACACCTCACAGGGGCGTAATTTCAGCTGAAACCGGGGGATTAGGGCATCTGTGTGGCTTCACATGATGCCTCAAGAGGGATGGAGCCGCCTGGGATGATGCAAGGGAGCCCTTCAAGAGGCTTCTCCAGGTGGAGGATGCAGCATTGGTACCTGAGGCTGGGTGACAGAGGCAGCACAAACAGCAGCTGGGAGCAGCCCAGGTGGGCAGGTGGCTCCATGCTGCCTAAAAGACCCGACCAAAACCCGCAAAGCAAATGCTCTACGCTGTCTCAAAGCTTGTTCCCTTTTTCAGCTGATTGTGAATAAAAATATCTGTTCCCCCACAGCGACTTCAAGCCAAGCCCACGGCCTGCTTTCTTTCAAAGAGGTTTCTCCATGCAAATCATCTCCCTCCCAGCTTTCTGCAAGGATGCTCTTCCTTCCCCTCCTGGTGCTCTGTCAGATAGACCTTCCCTTCCCACCAGACACCGAGACTTGACTTCATAAGCAAGGGGGGGTAAAATATCCACTCTTTACACGTAGGGTGTCCTGAGGTACATACAGGCGTCACTCTAAGATGTGATAAAGTAATCCAATGCTGGGCTCAGCCTGCCAGCTCAGGCCTAAAGGGATTTGATTCAGTGTCAAAACCTTTGGCTCGGGAGGTCACCCTCTCCTCTTGCTTTTCTTATAACAAAGGCAGAGGGCTTGGGGGAGGGAGGGTTTCCTCCTCTTTTTTTTTTTTTTTTTTTTTTTTTTTTTTTTTTTTAGTCTTGTGAATTCATCAGCTGCTGTTTGTTGAGCAGAGGGCCTTTATTCCGCCTGCTGAAACATTTTCATTAGATGGAGGCCTCTGAAGTGCGCTGGCGGCTGGGACCGCGCGAGGACAAAATCTTAGGCCTCTCCAGAAGCCGGCTGATTGAAATCAGCACTGTGTCAGGGGCTGTCATATCTCAGAAAAGACATAAAACACACGGAAACATCAATAAGCAACAAGCCTCTGACAGCTCTGAGACATTCCAGATGACAAGAAGAGAAAAGGGGT
>VWYI01052097.1:0-13780 GCA_013399455.1 Anthoscopus minutus
ACCAACTAAGGTCAAAACCAGCACAACAACCTACATCCATCTAGGAAGCTGCACCTCCCATTGCACATCTAAACACCTTTCCATGCACTGATGCAGAAAGAATCTCACTATTAGCAAGTGACTGAAACTTCATGTTACAGCCCTTCTTAGTGTTTTGCAGTTGTTTAGCTAACCTATATATCTAGGATTTAATGTCTTGATAAAATTTTCTGAAATTCTACCAGATGTCTGTTAAAAAAAAAAAAAAGTCAAAACCACTTGCAAAAAATATAACAGTTCCTGTTAAAGTCTAGAAGAGCATATTGTGCCTGAACCAGTTTAACTGGTAGGAGCTGCAGCACTGCCCAGAGGAGGATATGCACTGCCCCAGCCCAGTCACAACCAAATCCAGATAGCTGCAGTGCTGGTGTAAGTAACTTACGGACCCCAAAACCTCAGCAGTGGGTGACTTGCCCTGGGGAAGAAACAGCCCTGAGGGACCCCAGCGGTGGGTCACCAGAGGAGAAGCAGATAAGAATGGTTCTGCGTTAATCCTGGAGCCTGTGCTTCCCTTCTCCTCTCCAAAGGAATTAGGGAGGAATTGGGTGCTACACATAAACAAAACTGAGGAAAGTTGACCATAGGAAGTGGAGTGGAGCAGTGTTTGACTTAAGCTGAACCTGGGGAAAGCAAGGGCCTAGTCTTTTTCTTGGAGTTTGGTTTGTTGTGACATTTTCCTTCTCTCTGAATACTCAAATCAACAACTAGAAAACTGGCTTAGTTGGCAACAAGATACAGTAAAAATTCTTCAAGTTGATTCTGTTTTGGTCATGAGGGAATCCATAACACTGTATATACCTCACTATCAGTTAAACTAACCCATCTGCACTTTGTTGCTAGTCGGCCACTGAGATCACAGCTCACACACTGCATCAACTATATGAATTGTACAGACAATATATTCTTTGAAAAAGAAACACAGAAGCAGTTATTTCTGATAAAGCTCATTATTTGAATTTTTTAAACCTACATTTACTGGATTTTTACTGAATTTACTAACATTAAACAATCACGGGTATTTCTGAAATTAATGAACGCCTACAATTTAATGGCTTCATTGAGCTAGTCTAGGTTTAGAAGAGGGAGCTGGTTTCTCATCTATCATTCATCATCACCATTAAATTCTATTTAAGCACCTTCATTGATTCAGTATCTGGAATTTTGCATACTAAGTAAATTTTATTATACAATCAGGTTCTGCTCCCCAGTGTAACCATGAGAAAATTGCACATAAGAGGCAAGGAAACCTTTTTAGCTGTAAACTCACTTCAGTAATAAAATTGAAAGTCTCACAGCCTTCTTGGGGAATCACTGTTTAGACCAAGCATGGTTTGTCAGACTTGTACGTCTACATACCCCAAAAGAACCAAGATCTCCATTCAAATATACTTCTCCTCACTATTCGTAGTCAGAAATAGGAGACAAAAAAAAGTGTCAGAGTTTAATTTTCAGCCTGGACTTGTGGAATGCAGAATAGAGGGATTTTGTGCTTCTAATACTGTATTACAAAGATAAAATACTGTATTCCTGAGACAGACTAGTCATGAAAACAGATCTGTACTGTACCTTAATCCAAGAAAGTGTTTTGCTTCCCTTCCTAATCAAGCAGAGTGTATATGTGCACGATATAGAAATTAAATGGCAATACATAAAAAACATAGCTTTCTGTATCTATTTTTCACCTTTCTATTAATTTGTAGTTATCTGGTCCTATATTGCCACAAACATCTTTAAAATGTTGCCCATATTGTGTCTTGAAAAGAGACAGGTGATGGCTTGAGAAGAACAGAGATCTACTGAGCTTGAGTAACTTCAGTAAGTTGCAGAGGGCTTTGTAGGGCATTTAAAAAGAAAAAGTCTTGGACTATCTAAGGTCCAATTCCTTGCATATGTACAAAACCATCCACACTGTAACTTCACTCTGTTGCAGTACTATCAGCAGCATAGCACCTGTTTGCAGAAACAAAGGCCTACCTTATCAAAGGTTTTCAGGCATGTACCTTCTAATTAGTTGTCTAACTCTCAATGAAATTAATAGGATATAAACACCTAAAGAATACAAGATACTTTGCCTACAACCCACTCCCTAAAGAATCCAAGTACAAAGAACTTAGAAGTCATTATACAACTACCAGTCAAATGATGAATGCCCAGGTAAGAAACACAAGGTAAATGAATTCCTTTAAGTACACTTTATGTGAGTGAAGAAAATGCACATATGTTGCAGTAAAGTGTGGCCACAACTATAAAAACTTTTCTCATTAACCTGTGATTGAAAGAAATCTGATTTATCACAGAAATAGCAGAGTCTAGACTCTTCTATGTCAGCCAGCCACCTTGCCCCTAATCTGCACTCGCTAGTGGCACAGTAATAGGAGGATCCTTTGGCCTGAACAAGCACAGCTATTCTTGGGTTCTGTGTTTTATTTCAGTGTTTGACACTCCAATCTACAGGGACACTCCTATACGCTTCAGAGTCTATACCTAAGGTCCAAAGGAGAGTTTGCTTAATTCAGGTTTCAGCAGTGACAGGGACTTAGGGCATGAGATTTCCAGAGGAAGTTGATTGAAAGACTAGTACATTGCCATGTTTATTATCATTGTTATTATTATTATTACTATTATTATTACTGCTAAAACTGAACTGTTGTGGTTAACTTTTATTAAGCTCCAAGTAATCTTAAAAAAGATCACAGCATTCAGCTTCACACAGCATTTTTGCCAATGTTTTTCATGAATCTCTGTAACACACAAGTTTGCAGACACCAAATTGTATTTTTACCTTTATATTTCTCCCCTGTCAAAGGCTTCTCATTTAAAACTACAAGCTCTCTACAAGGCAGCAGGCTCAAGCTTGGCAAATTGTCATCCTTCAGGTTATCCTCTACTCTCTGACACTAAGTTCTTACCTTCATCAGAGAGCTTTCAATTCCCTCCTTACTTACAGGAGATAAAAGCTCTTATATTCCTCTCAACAACAGATTTTCATCTTCTTTATGTGTGCAATAGATTTCAGCTTTCTTCCCCCCAGCCCTGCCAATTTCCCTAATTATCTGTCAGTGGTGCCAAGAGCTCCCACATCTATCATTCCACAGTATCACTCCAAAGCCACTGCCACAGCTCAGCATCACTGCATCAGCTGTCTGCGCTCCGAACAGTTTTATGGTGCTGACATGGGGAACCGCCTCTCACAGTCGAGTGTATCACTAAATAACCCTCTTTCTTCTCTTTCTAAGCAGCTCCTCCTTGTCACTTCCAGCTGTCCTCCTCTGTTGTCATAGTCCTGCTACCGTAGAGCTGATTTCTACACTCATGCTGTTGGTATGAAGTATCATTCACACAGTTTAACAAATCTTGATAACTTCAAGACATGTTTCTCCATTCTTTTCTTCAGAGTGGCTTTCTACTTGCTGCATGAATTCTGTTGTGTCCTGTAATCAGTATGATTTTAAAAATTCACATTTATGAAAGCTACGGGTGAATTTGAAACAACCTAGCCTTTTAACTTGATGCATTATTCAGACAACCATTTACCTGTATGCCCTTAGTGTACACACTGTGAATGATTAAGGGAGGAGATGTAAAGAGTCCCTGCAAATCCCTGGAATAACTCTTGTACATAAAGTTACTCATGGATGTAATGATTTGTAGGAAGAAGACAGTATTTTATAGATTAGGACTGTTCCATAGAATGCCTGTAACTGTTTTGAACCATGGGATACTAGACTATGACAATATGCTGTTGTTTTTTAAAGAGTTGAAAAGAGAAGAAAATTACTGTAAATCAAATAAAATGTTTCTGAAGGCCATCATTTGACCACTGAATCAGATAATTTTGCCAAGATGTTGAGTACAAAGCTTTCTTTTTCCAGCTGTCCTTAATGTTTTACAGCTATTTCCAAGTAAATTGTTTTAAATAACCAAATATAATTTCCCCAAGACAAACAGGGACTTTTATTCTTCAACATGGTCAATAAAAAATGATGAGTTACATTTAGTGGAAGAGTCTGAGTCTTTTCTATTTCTCTTACATCCTTCTGCAAACAGAAGTCCAACAGGTCGACTCTGTTCTATCCTGTTGCATTCAGTACTCTCAGTACTTTTCTAATAAAATATTTACTGATTTCTGCATAGTGCCTCAAGGCCTTAAAATGAATGTGATTTATGACTGTCAATGTATCTGAGGTACATGACATAAGACTGAAAATATTTCTAGTATTTATTTAGTAATTATTTAGTATTATTATATCAGAGTGGATAACTTAAGTATCTCTTCTCCTTTTGACTTTTCCTAGTCATATTTTACTTCACTGGGGTGCTAATAGAGTTAATTCTTTAAGCCTTTATCCAAAGCCCAGGGAATTCTATGGAAAGACTGCATTCAACTTCAGTGTGTACTCGGTCAATAAAATGCTTTCTTAAAAGTGCTTTGTGGCCCTTTAGTTGACAAATTATATTTAAACAAAAATGTTTTATTTGTTTTCCCTTACTTTGTTATTGATGTTTCATGCTATATATCAAAGAATCAAGTCATATAAAAATTGATTTTTTTTTCTTTTAAAAGCAAGCATAAGACTAGGATATTTTGCTTTCTTTATGTGTGTCAGCATTAAATCACAGAGGGAATACAGAAATTATATTAGCAAAGGACAGATTCTGGCTTCTCACACAACAGATGTCTTGATAGTTTGACAGTTAGATTTGCACTGTCCATGGACCATTCTAATATTTACTTCAATATTAAGTAAATATGTAGCTAGCTCAGAATACTTTTTGTTATATCAGAATCAGAAAACTGAGAAAATATTTAGGCAAAAGAATTCTCTATTGTATGCTAAGAAATAGTCTGAGATAAATAACTCCCAAAACAGTCATCCTTCTTGGGATTTTCATAATGCAGTGCTTGCAATGGGGAAACTGACTCATTGAAACTAGGAATAATTTATATGTATCAGTTTTTAAAACAGTATCATCAAACACAGACCAGTGTCAGAGTCAGGGGAAAGAGGCCAGGTCACAACCTGCACATTCATTTTGGTATTTATTGAAATAGAAATAGCTTCAGGGCTTCATAGCCATGTCCATCTGCATTTGGATTAGGATAGCACTTCCTTCTGGATGCCATCCAGATGGGTCTCGGCAGACTTGAGAGCTGGGCTTGTGCAAATTTCAAGAAGTTGAACACGGCTAAGTGCAAGGTCCTGCAGGTGGGTCAGGGCAATTCCAAGCAGATATACAAAAGAAGCCCTGAGGACAAGGGGTAGAGGTTGATGTGAAGCTCAACATGATCCAGCAATGCCCAGAAACATCTGTGTCCTTGCCTACATCAAAAGCAGCATAGCCAGAGGGCAAGGTTGTCCCCCTCCCTACCATTCTCCTGATACCCCATCTGGAGTGATGCATCCACCTCTGGGGTCCCCAGCATAAGAAGGATGAGGGCCTGCTGAAGTGAGTCCAAAGGAGGCCACAAAGGCAATCTGAGCACTGTAGCACCTCTGTTGTGAAGACAGGACAGGCTGAGAGAGTTGGGCTTCTTCAGCCTGGGTACAAGCAAGCTCCAGGGAGACTGTAGAGCGTCTTCCAGTACCTATAGGAGACATAAAGAGAGCAGGAAAGGGACTTTTCACAAGGACATGTAGTGATAGGACAGACAGGAATGGCTTTGAGCTGAAGGAGGGTAGACTTAGGAAGAAATTCTCCACTGTGAGGATGGTGAGGCACTAGAACAGATTGCCCAAAGATATGATGGATATCCCATTCCTGGACTGTTAAAGGACAGGCTGGATGGAACTTTGAGCAATTTAGTCTAGTGGAAGGTTCGCTCCTCATGGCAACTGTGTTGAAACAGGTGATCTCTAAGGTCTCTTCCAGCCCAAACCATGTGGGCTGTGATTCTGTGATCCCTTCCTGTCATACAGCTTTCCAACTGACTTCAGATTTTTCTTTCTGGCTGTGAAATTTCTGCAGTTGAGAAATAATCTTTCCCTTAATTTCTGGAGAAACTGCTACTTTAGGTTTTATAAACACCAAAGTCCCATATAGTCTCTGTGGTGAATATTTCTTCTAAAAGCAGAAGATTTTGACATGACAGCTGCACTAAAAAAAAAGTAACTACATGAATTCTATTGCACACTGAGAAAAATAGCATAACCGCTTGATAGACAAAACTGTAAAAATTCAGATTTTGTAGTCTTTTACCTTTGGAGAAAACACTAATTTAGCATTATATATTTCATTGATGTAGTCCTGTTTATTTGCAGAGGCTATGAGCCCGATCATAGAAAGAAACAAACAACAGACAATGTATTTGCTCCCTCTTTCAAAGCAAAAGCTCTCATAAATTCTTTTACTTTACCACTTAACCTTTTCTGGGCCAGATTACCGTCCCTCTGTTACTCTGTCCATGGCTCTTTGCTGTGTTTTCTGTTTGCTTCACCCTATGACTGTTAGAGCATTGCCAAAGGTCATCAAAAGTCTCTTTTTATGTGCAATTTATTATGCAGAAAAGAACAGATATTACTGACATAAACATTTTTTATATATCTATGTGTAAATGCCACAAAACCCTTGGATTTTCAGTTTTCAAGAGCACTAAATTTGTGTTCAATTCAATTTCTTGTTCATTAAACCTACCTAGAAGACAGACATTTTTCTATCTCTTAAAATATTCCACCTCCTATGTAGGCTCTTGATGGGGTTAGAAACCGGGACCTCTTCCAAAAACCTACATGCTAAAAGAAAAATTAAGTTTCCACTGTTGCTTAATTCTGTCTACTAGAATTTCTACTCACTGTGATTTACTTGTCTGATGTAGCTTTTCCAGTTATTCAGTGTCTTCTGACATTAGAGTATTTTTACAAAATGTTTCCTGATATATAATTCAAGCCTTAAACATATACTGATTGGGTTTTCTTAACCTTCTCTTAACATCACTTTTTTTTTATGCCTAGCACCCATAGTTTTGCTTTCTCTGAAATTTGTCTTTTATTTGCCTTTCTGACAAAATTGTGTTCTGCTGCCTATTGCCTGAAAACGTGGTGTTAATATAATTTTTGCAATGTTTCTCTAGCCATGGAACAAATCTCATTTCAAGTTTTTTTGATATTTTTGATTTTTTAAACTGCTATGTCAATTTCTATAATTAGTTTTAAATAACTATAGCTGCAGTGCTACAGAGAATTTGGAATTTAGCATTTTTGGGATTTAACAGTAGCCTGAAATTTTTTTTAAAGTGATGTTGTAAGTTTAGAACATTAAAAAGCCATTTTATAGAAGTAGAAATGGTATTAAGTTTGAATACGGGGGTGGGTTTGTTTTTTCATAAATTCATCTCTGTCACTGAGTTTTGAGTTTCACAAGTCTACGATATTATCAGGGAATTCATGGAGCATTATTCATTGTCAAAACTCCGGATTACAGCTCTGCTCCAATTTTCAGAAAAAAAGATGACATTTCAACTTTAGTTTCATACAAGATTAAAATGTTTACTTCTAGACACAGGGAAGATAAAGTACTTTGAAAATTCAAGAATGAGGTACACATTATTTTCTGCAAAACCTCCACATAATAAAGAAATTTGAAATTAACTTTGCATGTAAATGTTTGTCTTATATTACATGTTATTTTCCATTGAGGAATATGAGTCCTATAAAGGAAGATGTACAAAACCAAGAGCTATTATTGCAGTATTGTTTTGTATAATCTCCAGCTGAACAAATGTTTATGATGTTCAGTCTACATCCTTATTCTTCAAAATCTTGATTTTCACAAAGAACGGAACTTTCTCTGCTCTTTTCCAGAACATCTTTAATAATTTGCAAATTTTAATTGGATCTTATCACACTTCTCTAATTGCACTTCTTTGTGAAAACTTATAAAAGGAATAACAGTTTGCTGTATTTTTTAAATGGATCCATATGTGCACTTTCTACAGCCAAATACATAAATTTCTACCAGTCTTTTTAAAGTAAAGGCAAGTGATATTATCATATACATGGAGATGATAATGGAAATGCCTATCAAAACAATCTAAGAGTCTTCATTCTTGCCTGCTACTATGACTCATGAAATCATAAAATGTCTAGTTTACATCTATGGCCAATTATAGAAGAAAGCATTCTTTACTACTTTTCATGGGTCATTGAAATAACAACACAGAAATACAGCTGTTCCATCATTGTTATATACCATAACCTTTTTTTTTATGTTTATTTTTTCAGAGCAGCTTTATAACACTGGGAATAGCGAAAAAGCACAGCTAGCACAAAACAAAATGCATGAGGCAAAGGCTCAGAAAAAGAACAAAAGGGTTTGTTTCCAGGGCTGTTAATCTGGCCATTAGCTACAAAACACTTTTGTAGCATTTGCAGTTCTGCTCATTCCCACCAGAGGGGGGCCGAAGCTGCCCTGTTTCAATACATTTGCATGTAAAATCTAGCGTGATGTGCTGTGAAGGGGCAAGAGAGAGTTGGTTAGAACAAAAATTCAAGCCTGGGGCATGAAATTCTCATATTTGCATTTTTCCATATAAAATTTGCCTTAGCTGAAAGGAAAATATTATTACTTTGGTCAAGTGGGCACAGAACTTAAGAGCTGGCATTTATGTCTAGGAACATGAAATAAGAATTTTAAAGCTAGTAACAGAAATGAATTGCTTATAAATACTGACCAGTCGTTGAGTTCTACTGAGCTATGCACCAGTACTTTATCCATGTATGTATTTTTCCTGACAATATGGTTCCAAATTTTTTATTTTCCCCTTTTCAAATTAAAATTTTCTTGCATCACACATATGAAGTCTTTAGTCTTAAACTAAAATCTTTCTATAACCCAATTGAAACATAACATCCATTTCTTTCATACTTTCTTCCTTTCAAATCCACTAGTCCTTCAACAGCCCTCCTTAAGGCCCAGGATACTTCAAGATATTAATTACAAAATGTGTCAGATTGGAAGTGACCACAGTGGGTCATCTGGTCCAAGCTCACTGGTCAAACAGGATCATCCTGTGGCTCATCATACCAGACTATGTCCAGATGGTTCCTGAATATTTCCAATGAGGAAGACTCCATACCCTCTCTGGGGAATTTGTTCCAGTGCATGGTCACCCACAAGTTTTTCCTTGCATTCAGAAGGAATTTCCTGTGCATCAGTTCCTGCTTTTTTGCCTCTTGTCCTATTGCTCAGCACCATGAAGAAAAGCCTGATCCACCCTCTTGATACCCTCCCTTCATATAGAGATTGATGAGGCCCCTCCCATTCGTCTCTTCTGGAGGCTGAACAGGCACAGTTCCCTCAGCCTGTCCTCCTGAGCTCAAATCCCCTCATCATCTTCATGGCACTCTACTGGACCGACTCTAGGAGCTCCATGTCTCTCTTGAACTGAGGAGCCTGGAACTGGACACAGCTGAGGCCACAGCAGGGCTGAATAGAGGGGCAGGATCACCTTCCATGACCTGCTAGCAAAGCTCTTCCTAATGCAGCTCAGGATCGCATTGCTCTTGGCCACAAGGGCACTCACTGCTGGTCATGGATTGCTTGTTGTCACCAGGACTCTAGGTCCTTTTCCATAGATCTGCTTCTCAGCAGGTTCCCCAGACAGCAGGTTCCTCCCAGCCTGTGCTGGTGCCTGGGGTTATTCTTTCCCAGATGCAGGGCCCTGCATTTGTCTTTATTGAATTTCAGAAGGCTCTTCCCTGCCCATCTCTCCAACCTGTCGGGTGCCCTCTGAAGAGATGCACAGCCCTCTGGGGTATGGGCCACTCCTCCTGGCTTTGTGTTATAAGCATTATTCATTCCAAGTGGGCTGAACCTGCTTTCAGCTCCTGTGTATTTCCCGCTTATGCTTAATTAATGACAGCAGTGAGGTGGATCTCATCTTTCTGTATCAAGTGTTAGCAGATACCATCCCATGGTTATGGAAACCAAGCCCCCATTGCCAACACCAGCAATGCAGCCAGTCATTTAAGAAATCAGTTTTTTTCTCAACATTTATAGTAACTGGCAGTATCAAGGAGAAAACTACCTCAGTGTCCCCAGTGCTCTGAAACCATGTATGATGGTTTCAAATTTGCTCTTGTTTTCATCAATGCCTACATGAAAGACCTGCAGAGAATAACAGCCAGATGTGTTGAGAAGCCTCAGCAGATTTTCTGTGACATGTCTAAGTTGAGCCCCTGGCAGGCAACAAGCTTCTCAGGACAGAGGTTGGGTGGGCAGGTGGGTGTCCCGGTCCCCTGCAGTAGGAAGTCACTGACTGCCACTGCTCATTCCTTCTTCTGGGTGATCCCGTGTTACTCAGGGTCCAGTGACTCATGTCCCTCAGCTGTTGTTCAGCTTCCCTGCCTCTAGGAACTCCCTGCCCAGCTCATTCTGGTGCTCAGAACTTATTGTAGCCACTGTTGGAGTTGTTGCTGTTGCCTTTGTCAACACTCATCTTGCTGACTAAGTCTTCTAATCCTTTTATCAAGCACTGTTATTTAGTTTTTTAATTCTCCAAGGCTCTTCTCAGCACATAGTGGAACTTATACAAAATCTTCCAGAGTAATTATTCAGGGAGGTTTTCTGAGCTTTTTAAATAGATGAAGAAAAGTGCATCCCTGATTCCAGGTCTGTATTAACAGCATTACTTTAATGTTCAAGACAAATAAATTGCTCTTAAATTTTCCTATTTTCTTTTTGCTCAATCACTATTATATTCCATGTTTCCTCTGTGCCATCATTTAATTCTAAATATGAAATACTATGTCAAAATATCATATTCACATTCAATTAGAAGACCTAAAGTTAGATGACTAAACAGAAAGTGTGCCATGACTTTTAAGGTTTCCTAGGTATAGAGACATTCTGTATCCTCTAAACTAAGGAAAATATTTCATTGTAAATCAGGTAAATACATATCTGGGCACATAAAGAAATTGAAGTTTCTGTATCTGGTCTCCTGGCAAACCTTAAATACATGCATGCACATGACACTACACAGCCTGAAAAGTCAGCCACTTTTAATGTTTTCAGCAGGGCTCACACCAGGGACCCTGAAAGGTAAATTGGCTCCCCATTCCCTTCCAGAACTCCTGCTATTCCTCAAGCAAGTTCAAGGCCTCATACTGACAAAAGGCAATTGTCACATATGGTAACATTTATTATCTTTCCAACATCCATATCAGTATACTCATCTTTTACAAGGTGAAGCAAGTGTCTAAAACAGAATGAGAGAAAAACATGTACCATCTTCTAAGTTAAAAATGAAAATATGTGGGACAGAAACAGTTTATTCTTTAAAATACTGATCATTTAAGCAGGCAAGAGCTTTGTCTACCTTCTCTCTAACAAAACCTCTTCAAATTTTTTTGATGGAGTCTTTTTCTTCAGTTTCTAATTAGTTCTTGTATCTAGGGGTTTAATCATAAGATTCCTCCTTTCTTAGCTGAGTCTTTGGGTTAAAGTCCTGCGATACCAGTTTGTATCAAACTCAGCAGGTCTGATTTTATTTGTCCTCTTGAAACCTGTTCCCTTCAGGACCACACAACAGTAAATCTGGCTAAATTGTCCCCACTCTACATATAAACTTTTTTTTGCTTAGAACAAAAGCATTTCTGGGGATACAAGATAAAACTCTCCATAATAGACTGTCTAGACTGTGAAGAGTACCATCCTTTGGATACAGAAGTTTGAAATTCTTTAGGCTTTTTTCTGCCAAATTTGTCTTGGTCAGCATATTTTTTCAGACAATATCAAATATCTCACCTCATTTTGTAAGGCTTGTGGCTCTTTAGCATTCAACACAGAGCTGTTCTCAGGCTTGCAAAGGAAACCAGCAATGGCTTTTCACTGAAGGTAGGAAGGTGCAATTGTGGCCATTCTGATTCTAATAACCTCTCAAAATAACAGGTCAATAAAGAGTCACAGAAACTTCCTTCTCAGATGCAGTCACACAAACCAAAAATGCTCATAAAAATTGCTGCCTTTCAGTATTCTTAATGCTATTACATATATGTCTGAAAAGTATATGTGTATATTCCATTGCCTCTAGGCAGAATCTTTGGTGCGCACCAGGTGGCTCCTTTAACTTCAGGTAGTTTGAGTCACTCAGTAAAGCAGAGATCGCAAGGTAGTAATATCTAAAAAAAGCAAGCAAACAGAAAAGCTTCTAGGTTTGCTAATCTTTCAAGTGGTAAATTATCCTGTCACTGTCCATTTTAAGTAACTTATTTCACCATTCATTTTCATGGTATGGATATAGTGGGGTAAGTCTAGCAACCCACAGAATCACACTGGGAATCTCTCTAGGTTTGCATCCCTCTACACTTTCTCACATCCTTAAGCACTAAGATATCTTATGCCAGTCTGTTCACTGAACATTTGGCATTTGAAATCATCCCAACTTTTTCCTGGATAACTTCTCTGTCATCAGGCTGGGTTACTTGAGAAAAGAGTAATCTAAGTCCTTACTTGCAAGAGCATAGAGGAAGTCTGAATTCATAATCCATCACAGATAAATGGAGAAAGGTAATCCCAGCACTATAGTAAAAATCATATTTCCTTCCTAAAACTTGTATCCCTTATGAGGAATACTATGTATACAGAGATAATATGATCCCATCAGAAGCCATTGTCTCTGTCCTAGAAACACAGCACATGAGCAGCTCTGTTCACCTTCCAGAGCGTCTTAAAATAAATATTACAGCTGGGAGGTATAACACCTCCCTCCTTAAGGCTGTATCTTTCCAACTCCTGCTATCTCTAGTTTCATCACAGAAAGTCAAGAAGTGCCTCCCTGATTGTGTTGCTGAGATTGTGCAGCCTGGTAGCAGGAACATCACCAAACAGCATTGTATAAACACACATGTCAATGCTCATGTAGTTATTTCTTCATGTAATGAAGAAGGTCTTATGAGACTGGTGAGGAAGGGCACACTGTGTTTGTGCTAAAAATCTCCTTGCAATGCAGTCCAAAGGCAAGTCATACAGTTTGGCAAAATTTGTTTGTCATCAGGTGCACTGCAGACGTGCTAAAGGAAAAATAAAAGCTATGGTGTGGACACACCTTATCCACAACACTCTGTAGATTGAATTTAGAAAGAATTTTTAGACAGGCAGATGTATTGCTCAAATTTAGCTGCTTAACTTCAAGCTCCCATGCCTGAGCATTCTAAATGTTATCATACTTTTGTAATACTTTGATGCAACTAGAACTGGAAAGAGAGAGGCAGAATCTGACCCAGTGGATGCACTGAACAGATCTCAGGGAGATAATAAGATTTGTTCAATGACGGTTTAGAAATTGAAACAGCTTTCATTTTCATCGACATCTGGCCTGTCTGTTTCCTGTTGGGAAGAGGTGATGAACTAATGTGGATAAAACCTAGTTTCTTCACTCTCAGTACTTACAACATAAACCATGCATACAGAATGGCACTAAAAGTTATCCTTTTTAAGATAATCTGCAAAGAAGCAGTCTATTTAACAGATTTTAACTTCAATAAAGTTACAATTTTGAAATGAGTTTCTGTTTATTACAGTTAAGTTACATTATTAAAATCCTACCAAAAAAAAAAAAACAACAAAAACCACAACAAGAACAACAAAAAACAAACCACCAAAAAAACCACCACCCAATACTATACTGAATTCCAGAAATAAAGGTGTTTTTCCCATTGGATCACTGCCCCTGGTTTTCAAGGTCAAGGATGGCTTTCATCTTTTGAGACTGTACAATGCCTCTGCTGCATCGAGGTCAAAG
>VWYI01052102.1:0-13263 GCA_013399455.1 Anthoscopus minutus
CGGCTGCGCAGGTGGCCCTGGAGAAAAGCTGGGCCCCTCTCCTCCTCCCCGCCAGCTTTGATACCTTCAGGAGCTGAAAGCTGAAAAGGCAAGTTTGGAGCTTCCCGGGCTTTAAAATGGGATATTCACGGGGGTGGATCCAGCTTCTCAATGGTTTACAAAGCTGTCAGTTCTCAGAACTGGACAGCTGTTGGCTCTTTCTGAAGCTCCCAAGAGCCTCTCTCAGGAAACCTATTTTGGTAGATGCTTTTCTTCTTTCCTCCTTAATATTAACTAATGTCAAACTAACACATATATGAAACCATTTTTCTATTCCAGGGAACAAGGCCCATGTCTGATATTCCAGAAAGAGAAAAAAAATCACCTGCTTCTCAGAATTTGCAGTTTTCCACATTATTTAAAAGCCTGAATACTTTGGTATGTGACATAAGACCTTGATCAACACGCTATCCTCAGATTACACCGTGCATGTGTGATAAATCTGTTATAAAAGCATCAGATCCAATTCACACACTGATGATCAAATATTAGACAAAATGTTTTCATTACAGCTAAATAAAAGGCAATATGATATATACATCAATTAACTTAAAAACTAGATGATCTGCTACAGAAGTGTGAAGTTTGGAGCCAGCTTAAAAGAAGGCTGGCAGTCGCCTAACAATTAAAAATCTTTCAACAGTTTTATCTAATTGCTCTTCACTTTAAAATACTGTAGCTTCACAATGAGAAGCTATACTCCAATTGCCTAAGGGCTGATGCTCTCATACAGCACCCTAATACTATCTGAACCCTTGTGCTTAAGGAATAAAGAGACAGGAATCAGTCACAACACTGAGTATTGTTACAGTCACCTGTGGGTGCTCTGCTCAGTGTAGGGCAAGAACAATACTCTTTAGATAAAAATAGCAGGTCTGGAAAACAGATGCCTCTAACTTGTCTCAGTCATGTAAGACCTTTTTCATGGTTAAAAATTTCCTCAGCTCAGATTACCCAGGTCAGGCATGAAGCATTCAAATTAGGTTTTACTTGTGAACATATCAAAATGTTTGTATTGGCTCCAGAACAGAACAGATTCCTTCTGGAGCCTGGCAGAACTCCCTACAAGGAAGCTGCAGTGGGAAGCTGACACTGTATAGCAGGCAAAGAGATTCCCTTGGTGCTCAGCCTGGCTAAATCCTGAGCTCAGGAGGGACCCGAGATTGCTTGCAACTCACATCAAGCAGACTTAATGTTGAAAATTCAGGTTTTAAAGAAAACTGTGTACCTTGCCTAGCATAAGAAGATATCAACTTCAATAAAGACTTTTACATAAAAGTCAGATTACATATCCTGAAGGAAAAGCATTAATATGTCACCTTTATTTCCCTAAGAATCCATGCAACTGATATTTCCATATGAAGGAAGGAAATATTCTTCAGAAATTACCTAAACTGCACAATTGCCATGACTTGCAAAGGATCAAATATCAAAGATCTACAGGAAAATTTCTAGTTTATACTCTACCAGGGCCAGCATTAGAACTAAGATTTCCTTGCTACTAGGAATCTTGAAACTGTTTTTCACTCAATTCAAAATACCACATAAGGTCACAGGAGAATCTTAGCTAACAGCATCCTCAGGAATGAAACCAACTCTGACTTAGGAAAACTTGCACAAAAATGCAACAATTTGTTGATATGGAAGGGACAACACCAGGCTATTGGAGACTGAAAAAGGATAATGCTCCTGAAAAGGAAAAGGACAAGCTGAGAAAGAGCACTTGGTGCTCTTTTTTCTTTGACTTTAACTTTTTTTTTTTATTCCTATAGATAAATAGTTAATGCAGAATGTTTATAGCCCATCACTGTGGTTCACTAGCCTTTCAACTCACAGGATTGGGCAAGCACCCAGGAGATGTGGCTCCACCAAAAAAAAAACACAGCAAAATTAGATCTAATTATTTTAGATTTACACATGATATCCATAAGCCTGGACATCAGCATTAGACTTACTTTGCCACTTATCAAAATTCAGTTTTGTCAGGAAAAGTTCTCTCCCACCTGCATTCACCCATACTTAATATAACATTATTGTTTTCAGGAAAAATGAAACAATGAGTAGAAAACAAATGCAAAACCACAAACTACTGAATAAACAACAATATAAATAATAATTATGTTGTCTGCATTCCCTATAACATATAAATAGTTATTTTAGTGAAGTACATTCTCCTTACTGAGAATGGAACATTTATAAAATGCAGTAAATCAATGAATTATTAGTTAAAGTATACAGAGAAAGATTACTCAGACATTATGTAGGGTTTTTTCCCCAGCTTTCTAGAATATCACAATAGGCAATATTTTTTAAACTTAACCAGAGATATGTATTCAACTAAGGCTGTATGCTTCCCATGCTTCCAGCCTTCTGTTTAGTAGTTTAAAAGATATGCAGTAGTTTTCACGTTCAAGGACCCATACTACCTCTTAGAAGTGAATTTTAAGATAAATACTGGTAATGAGATATGCACAAAGGTGCTAGTTGTATCATTAATCTTGTCAAATACCCTATACCAACAGCCATGAGTAATCAGACAATGAAATAGAAGGCAGAATTAAATACTGGTTACATCTTTACTTGTGGAAATAGATGGAAGATCCTCAACTTGGAATGTGTGGGAGGACAGAGATATGAAAGGCATGCTCTTTTGGGGGGCTTTTTAAATAATATTTAGCTAGCTAATGGCATCAAAGCCATTTTTTTAAGATAGTTTGTACTCATTATAAGGCAAACATATACTACATGTACATAATACTCAGAAATCAATCACTCACAAACAGAAGAATGTTCCAGACATTATGATGTTGCAGTTACCCCCACAGTGCCAGTTCTTCTGTTTTAAATCCACAGTAACTTACTGAAGTGAATCCACATGGCTGATTGCAAAATACACAGGAGTTTGAAATGAGCAATGATCAGGCATTTACATGACCTATTAAAACACAAACCTTCTCTGGCTATCTTGGTCACCACTACTTGTCTAGCTATGAAGAATTAGTAAGAATTCTAAGGTTGCTCATTATTAATCAAACTGACCACTTACAATGATTAACACTTTATTAGATTGTTTGCTGTAGCAAGGATCACAGGTGCCTACAGTTCTCCTGTTGACACTGAGCTGAGATGTGTTCAGCTCCAAATCAGAATTATTTTGTCATTACAAAATGCTTTGCTTCTCCCTGGTGTTTTATGATTTTCTTTATGTCCATTGCCTTACCAAGCAAATCAGTAATACCCAGCTAGTACCTCTTTTCACAGTGCTTGCTAGTGCAGTGGGAAAATGCTTGGGTGTTCCATGCTATTTTCCTCAAACTCCCTGGCATGTGACAAAAATAAAGTTTTGTTGTTTTTTTTTTTAAAGGTAAGTAAATGAGGTCAATAAAGAGCTCACTGATGAAATAAGCTGATTGGACTAAACATTCCAGTTACAGAAATACAAAATATGTATTCAGCCTTTTGTGCTGAGCAAATAACTGACTGTTTTTCCATTCTGACAAAAAATACATGCACAAACTACACTTTTTATTCATCAGACTAATTTCCTTAACATTTCTAACACTGCACAGAAGGTACCATTCCTCAGAGCCTATTCATGACCATACTTCAAGCAAGACCTGCAGGAAATTACCCCTGCTTATGGTGGAACATTAAACTGTCCACTCTGCTGTGAAACAGCTACAGTGGTTTCTGCTGTGACACCAAAACAAAATCTAATCCCCTATCTCTTACTTCAGTTCCATCTACTCACTAATATTTAGATTGACAGTTTCTCTCTTGTTCCCAGCTAATGATTGTTAATAACAGCACTATGTTCTAACATGGATATGTTCTAATATGATGATGTACAAAGACTAAGCCATACATCCCTACACTGGTCTGAGCTCTGGGCTGGGTTATTTAGGCAACACCTTAATAATTTTCCCCTTTCTAGGACTGTTTACTTGTCTTGAAATGTGAGCTAGGACTTCAAGGCAAGCATTCAAACAATCCATACTTGACACATAGTAGCAGGAAAGAAACACGGCTTTTGTTTCCGTATAAAGATGTACTATAACATTTTAGAACCAACAACAGTAAATACTGGTGTCTGAGGTTGTCTGCTCCACATAAGAGCCTCCCCACCACTCCTTACAAACATATTGATGCTGAAAACCCTTTTCCTGCCCTTATAGCAGCAGCCTTATTCATATGATAACAGGCCCATAAGTATGATTTCCTGTTTCAAGTCAGAGCTTTATTTAAACTTGCTTAATTTCCACTCACAACACTATATTTTCCTATGTATTCAAAGCTGCTTGCCCCATTGTGGATTTCTTTTAAGTAAACTGAAAGGATGTGAAATTTGCTGTGATGCCACTAGAGTATCATATATAGTGATACTTGCAGTGTTTGACTGTATTGCCCCTTTCAGCACAGAACCGAGCAGAAAGCCTTAGTTCCCCCATTTTTTGGATGCTATTACACTTTGAAAACACAAAAACCAATTGTCTGATGATTTGTTCAACTGAAAATACTCAAGAGAACTGTATTCAGAAATACAGCATTGTGTCAGTATTTTATGAAGCCATTGTAGCTCTATAGAAGAAAAGAATTTACTTAGCTACTTGAAATCAAGTTTCTTTTGCAGTACAGAAAAACACCAAATGTCTGGATATTAATCAAAACCTAAAAATAGTTTCCTGACAGACTCACTACAGCCAAAATCTATGATTATTGGAATCTAGTTAAAAGAAAGAGGGGGAAAAAAACAACTTGAAAAACAAAATGCCCCACACAAACAGAGCTCAGACTCATTCTTGGAGATAATATTTTTACATTATTTCAACATGTGGATTTCTCTACTACTATACAAAGCATTCACTTTTCCACCTCCCTTTCTTTTGGCAGAATTAGTCTTCTGTTCATGGAGACTATTCAATAAACTAGCAAACTGAGGAAGAAAAATAAACAATCAACATACTCCTGCTCACTATTTGCCTCCTATTACTTTTTTTTTGTTTTTTAATGGTAAAAAATACAGTACTTTGTGAAACTTCCTTTTTGGCTTAATTTTTAATAAAACACAAGTATTTGTCTATTGAGTAATTTTATTAAGAGTCTCTCTGGAAGCATGTGTGAGCTTTTAATAAAACCTGGTTACACCTTTGAAAACAAAAATCACATCATGTTGCTCTCACCTACTGCTTTCAGGAAAACCATAATTAGAACTAAGGGGAAATAAATTCCTTCTCATACTATTTTTTTTACACTTGGCTCCCAGTTTTTGATTATCAGGTATTGACCTAAATGAACCTAATCCCAGAACGTAGTTGACCAAAACTGGTGGAGCCTTGATTTTCTGAATTTGCCTGTAATAACAAAATCAATAGATATCATTTTGTGTAACAGTGTGTATAATAATGGGCATCACATATTACAATATCCACGACATGGTACACATAGATAAGATCTCAGATTTATGCATTTCCTTGTTTTTCACTTCTTCACCACCCTGTTTATTTTTCTCTCCCTAGACTTTTCTTTCCAAACCAGTATGTAAGAACTCGATTATGTAGATGCAGTTATCTTAAGTGATAGAAAAATTACTGAAGCATAAAGGTGGACCCTGCAGAGACTGCAGTGATCTGGGACTCCTTCAGCTTTCTTGCAAATACACATGCCCATTGCTTTGTCCCTGCTGTGACAAAGTCTGCTTCCACATGGA
The DNA here is from genome assembly GCA_013399455.1 of Anthoscopus minutus. Classification (NCBI taxonomy): domain Eukaryota; kingdom Metazoa; phylum Chordata; class Aves; order Passeriformes; family Paridae; genus Anthoscopus; species Anthoscopus minutus. Next base: position 5,747 of record VWYI01052102.1, read on the forward strand.
AAAGTCAGGTTTCATGCTGTTAAGAGCAGTTAGGAAGGCAGGCTACTGAAGCTGCTCCACAGGAAAACCAGCAAGGATATTTTCATAGAAGCCAGCCACTCTCAAAACTGCTAATTTCATTTTGTACAAATTGATACTCTTCTGCCTTTTCAAACAGCCAAGAGCAAAACTAAATTAAATAAACAATGACATAGTAGAAATGCTACCTTCTGTTCTCCAACTTCAACCTTCTTTAGCAGAGATGTTTCTTAGGCAGCACCACCATCCTCCAATCGCTCTTCTTCATCCAGTACTATTGGTGGTATTTATTCCAAGGTAAAGACCAGTTTTTGCACTTAGTTTTTCACACTGAAAATAAGACATATTACCTTAGTTGTCAAAAGCAAGCTGGAAGTTGTGGCAGCTGAGAAGGGGACAGCTGAGACTTACAGGACCTGAAGGAGACATTGAAGCCGGTAGTTATTTCACGTACCCAAGGGACAGTTAAATTGCTTGTCCTTGAAGAAGGCATACATTTACATTTATGAACAGCAGAAATTTAGGGGACTAATTAGGGAAGAATGCATTTTTAAAGTAAGTTTCCTACTACCACATCCCCAAACATATCCTTCCCACATTACCATCAAGGTGAAAACAATACTTCAAGGGATGGCAGAAGGGGTCAAAATTTATCTTAATATCATGTTTCTTATTAGACTGAAACAAAGCTGCTCTTACCAGTACCAAAAAAATAATTTTATACTAATACACTGCTCCATACTGCATCAAAATTTAGTTTATTATTCACATGAACTTTTCTTATCTAGAGAAAACATTTGTATCACTCAAAATTAGATAAACGGAAACACTTGTCATGAGCAAAGCACCAAACAATTCCTGAGTAAAATGGAACAGAGCAAGTGTCAGTGTAACTGTGAAATGAACTAGAGGTTTTCTTCCCAAGCAGAGCATATGACACATTATTTGAAGGATTCCACAGAGAAGTAAGCAGGCCTTTGACCTCTCAGTTCTCAAAAAAAAATAAAAATCTTCTATTTAAAAGAGAGCTTTATTATTCAGCAAACATACTTTGCCAAAAAACCCCTTTGCTTAGCAAGGACAGGGATAGAACCAAATAGAAAAAAATGCAGCCCTTTTTTGTAGAATATATTGTCTATACTCATTTTTTCCACTTGTTTACATTGTACTCAGACATTACATGACTGTACAGTACAGCCTCTCAAAAAGGCAGGCTCTGACACCATGTACAAAATACAGTTTGAAACCTGATTAGAGTGCAAAAGCATTACATAAATGTTGCTTGTGATAGGACAGGACTGCATTCCATGACCCAGAAGATGCACACTGCTGCTTTGTGTTGGAACAAGCACTATCCATGCAAAACACAATGTTGTATGGATGCATTTTGTTATTAGCATTTGAACAACTCAGACATTTGGAGAGTAAAACTTTGGTAAATATCTTCAATCTATGTATTCAAAAGCAATAATACATAATAAACATTACTTACAGTGAAAAAATAGTAAACTTTGATTATCAGCCTGGTCTCTTCTACTTTGATAAATTATTTTGTTATAGACAAAGAGTTACACTTTAAATTCTTTACCATAGGAATTAGAACTAAACAGATCACCTAGACGGTTTATCCTAAAATAAAACCAGGTTCTTCTAAGTAAAACCAACATCAATTAAATACTGTTTTATATTTGTTCAGCAAACATTCTACCTCTTGATTCAGACTAAGAATCTTCTAAACATATGGTTTTATTCTCAGAGAGAAAAGAAGCACTCAGAAGCACTGTATCTGGCCCTACACATCCAATTTCTCTCATATTTCATAATGATATATTACCAGACATACATTTTTTAAATACCCAATTTAGGAAAACCAGAACCAGAGCCACTTAGATTGTAATTATAATAATCTGTCTGAACATTTTTCTAAGAAAACTTTTTAAAAAGAAATTAATGTGAATGGTGAATTTCAAATATTAAAACATTATGCACAACTATCTCTTCCCACTATCCATATCCTCTTCTTTACCACTGTCAATGTTTTTAATGTTCACTATAAAATCATCTTTAGAGTCACTGAAAAAAAATCCAATAGCAAATCCACCCTTAGTCACAAACTAACTTCTGTAGGAAAACAGAAACTTTAATGACTGACAAAGCTCTGATTATAAACTATTAAGAAAAGCAAAAGGGTTTGCTGTGTTATGGTAATTTTTTGTGGAAAAATGTTTCCTATGAATGTTTAATGTTAAATGTTATGCCTGCTAGCCTATTACATCACCAATAACCAAGGCTACCACTGACACTGGAAGCATCTCAGAGGACCAAAAGGTATGAAATAAATCTCTGAATAGAATTTAAGAATCAAATGGTTTCCTCCAATGTAATTTAGGAATGTATTCCTGTCCTTAATTCCTTTCCTTCCATCCCCTTATACTATTTTTATGTGTTTTTTACTTTAACTGTAGGTTACGTTTTGTCAGCAGCGTTAATAAATGTCACTCTAGCAAAAACATAAGCTAAAAATTCACACCACAAAAACAGGCATCCAACATTCCTCTTTTACTTGAGAATTTCTTTTTTTTAAATCATTTTACTATGTAATGATGTAAATCATTATAACTCAGTTCACAAATGGAATAAAATATCAGTCAAAAGTTACAAAATCCATCTTCAAATGTATCTCTTAAAGACTTAATAGATTACTAAGACATGCCTGAGAGTGAAAGCCATATCCTAAAGGTTAGTAATTGCCAGGAGAGGAGAAAGGCAGCTCTGTGTTTGTGCCAGATTCATGAATGATGGCTGCACAGATTATAAATATTAAACTTCAAATATGCAGCACCCAAAGCCATAGTTTCCAACCATATCAAAACCAAGAACAGTTCACAAAGGGCTCAAATAACTAGAGCTGGAAGCATTTATTTACTTTAATCTGCAAAGCATGTCTTCAGATAGAATAAAATGAAGAAAAATCAGTAAAGAAAATAAGACATTTATAATACAGTGCAAAAAATATGAAAAGATCACTAAAACAATAGCTTTTGGAAAACCTGCATTTGCAGAAAGCCTTCTGGGCCTAAATCCAATACAAACCTGTCAAAAAATATTGATGAAAAATGTGCATTTACAATTGTAAATAACACATGAATATGGAACCTAATCCTAAACTCAATTATTCCAAAAGGGAAAGGTCTGGTTGTTTTTGTTTTGTTTTGTTTTGTTTTTTTACCACGTGATTTAGTTAGTTGATTTAATTAGACAGTTGTTCTGGTAAACAAAATTACTTCAGAATGAAACTCCTCCAATAACCATTGACAAATCAAATGGACATCAAAGACTGTCACTGTGCATATCTGCTTCATTCATAATAGCTTACTGAAAATACCTGTGAGGGTCTAGTATTATAGAAACCACCTTCCCAGAAATGAAATGTGATCAAAGGAATTGTCAGATGGCATAAGGCCAGCCTTTCATATACTGCTCAAGGGATTCTTTCAACTTTGTCTTGAAATGCCCTCTGATGCTCCATTCCAAGTTCCAATCCAACTCTAAAGTGAAAGGTTAACAGAGTGCATCCTTAACACACAGGCACATCTTAACATAGACTAACAAAATTAAAGCATATTTTCATGAAGGTAGGGTGCTCTTTTTAACATGTTAAAGTAGTAACAGGCCTTCTGCCATTCCCCAAATGCACTACCATCAAGCAGCCGCTCAACATGGATTAGCCTCAAGAAAACCTTCCTGATTAAACTCACTACATCAAAAGCTCAGCTGACACGTTAGCAAACACATTCACTTGATGTTTTGGTGCCAGAATGAAAGGTCAATAAAAACCTCAAAACCCCAAAACAGCCCAACACAGAAAATAAGATGACACAATTGCATAAGGAGTGAGAAAACATTGTGAAAAGATTGCCACAGTGCTCAAGCAGCTGCAAGTCAGCTCAGTCTCCTGGAAGTCTGCTGCTTGACAGCAACTCAGAAGCAGTCAGTACTGAGTACAAAAAAAAAGAAAAAAAAAATAAATAAAAATTTAAAATTAAAAATTAAAGCAGGAAGAGAAATTAAGTTCCAGTGCCAAAGAGATTAGAAATATGGCTTGTGAACTTTATGTAGCTAAATCAATAGTAAATCATGTTTACCCCAGTCAGCACTAGAGGCAGTACAAGTCACTGGAATGGGTAACTCTACAAGTAAGGCTACACACACTTATTTTTAAAATGAGAAAACTCTACAGTGTCTTGCTAGTGTATTTCTCAGCATTTAAACATTTCAAGTAGATACAGAGGAAAGAGATCAGCAAAATGCTGAAATAGAACATGTTCAGTTTCACTTTCGATTACAGTAACCAACATTTAAGCTACTCAAGTAGGCTGCTCTACTGCACTTTTTAGAGGGCTGTTTAGGTTTGCACTAAAAAATAAGTGGAATTAATAAGAAAAAAAAAATTTCATTCCACTTACTCTATCAGTAAAAAGATTATAAACATTTCTTCACATAAGCTTGGAGAACTGAAATGCAAGAAGCCTCCAGCTTCTGCCTCAACATCTAATTTCCCATTATCACATACAAACAACTGTGAGCCTCTGTAACTTGAACTGAGACTCCAAGTTAACCCCTCGAAATCAGAACATCAAACTAATTGTGCCAAGGGCTGATCTTAAGTCTAAAATCAACAGGAATTAAATTTATGCATCCACGAGGACATGTAAAGATAAACTTCTGAGCTGTAAACAAATCTCTCATAAAGTATGCACTTCTTAGGTTTACAGGACAGGAAAGGCCCACCAAATTCCAGTCCAGTCCCCAGATATGAGAAGTGCATAATTTAATGTTTTTTGTAAAGCAATCAAGCTCCTAACAAAGAGTGCTTATGATTTTGCTCTGATTGAAAAACCGCTGAAGAACCTCACTGCTCTAACAATTAGGAACCTTCTTTTAATTCCCAGCTTGAATTTATTCATAGCCAGCTCATACCCATTAGTTCTTGTGCCAATATTGTCCTTTAGTTTAAATAGCTCTCCTCTTTCCCCGATGTTTACCTCCCACAAGAATTTAATTTCATTCAATTACATTTCTTAGGACTAATTGTTTTAAAATGAGAGGACACACTTTATAAAACTATCAATGGCACATTCCATAAGGAGAAAAATTAACTTCTCTAGCAATTAAATATCCACAGAATTTGAAAAGTGCACAGTAAGGCAGTTAAAAGTCCATGGAAAACTTGTATTATTGCAGGATGTAAGGGAGAAATTATGACTATGAATGAAGATACTACAAGCTGTAAGATGAGAAGCTTTATAAGGATACTGGAATGAAAAAGAATTCTTATGAAAAAATAAATTTATTCTTCAGCACTCATGCAAAAGAACTTTAAGTATAAAAATCCTCTTAATGCTCATTTCACTTGCCACTCTGAAAAATTATGAAAAATACCCAAACACAGCAAAACTCACAAAACAATAAACTCAAGCACCATAGAAAAAAAGGTGCAGTATTTTATATGCTTTTTAAAGGTTAAGGATAATTTTAATTTCACCAGGTCAACTTCTAGTGTCACTTTGGTTCCTCTTGATAGTTCCTAAAAAGGTCAAGACAAAGTGCTTCTTGATCAATCCACAGAAAATCACATCATCTTTTTGGAAAAGAAGTGTGCATTTTGCAGAGCAGTCAGACTGTTTTAGTGATTCCTAGGCTGTGATGTGCTATTGAATGAAACAGTATTCATGTCCATATTTCAGAACTACACACCTTTTATATTCAGGAAATTTTATGTTAGCAAATAGTTTGGCATATATTGTAGCTTAACTGAATTAAAAATAAAAGGATTTTATTTTTTATTAATTTCCACTCTGTGCCCACAATATGCAGTGAGATAACAGAAGTGATATAAATTCAAATGTAGTTTTCATAGTAATAGTATGATGAAATCAAATACAAAACATTAGTTTGAAGTCATTAATTTATACTTGTTAAGAGGCATAACATATTACTAACTCAAGATATTAGGCAGATGAATTACAGAGAAAAGCCAGAGCTCCTCTCCACTCTACTAATCAAGAGTTACCTATTTCCTCAAGCTAGAGAAGTAAACAGGACAACGGATTAACAAGAAGCTTTCCTACCTTTTTTTGTAAGATGAAAATTAGCTTTCTTCCAAGCTTTCTTCCCACTTAATGAAGCTAACCAATATCCCCTCTCTAGCATCTGAACTGTGGCATCTTTCAGTAAGTAGTAAGATTATGCATTAAAGAAGTCTTTCAGGCCACCTCACTAATTCACTGAAATCTTTAGAGAAATTTGGCATTTTCATATTTCTTTAACTCCAGTTGTCCAAGAGCTATTCAGATTATACTAACAGTATACAAAAATCAAGAAATGTCATTCTAAAGGTCTGAAGCAAAAAACAAATAAAAATGTGGATTGCTTTTCAATTTTCATATCTCAAAAACACAACATATACCAGCAAATGTTCAACACAACACTAAAAATGAACCCAAATCACAGGCATTGCTGATGCAGGTAAGTATAACAAATAAAAAATGTGATGATATCACCTCCAGAATAGCACTGACACATTCAATATATTTTAATATTTCACTATGATAAAGGACTTCTTCACTCAAATCAGAACATACAGAGCAGTATTTTTAAACACTGGAGGTAGAAACACCTTCACTCATTGAACGTGAAGTGCTAGTTACTGATTTTTATTTTTCTAACTTCCTAGTACAATTTCAATAATTACTGTTATGGAGAAAAAAATTCTCTTTTCTGCTGGGGTATGATCCTTTACTGGTTCACAGTATCCAGTGAATATTCTGAACAGTTCTCAGTTCTCCAGCATACAGGAAAACCATGATGATTTTTCAAAGAATATAATGATTAATTATTCCCTATGGATAGTGCATAAGCATTAAATACATAAAAAAAATCTTTCAAGTTACTTGAAAGTTACTACTACTTTGTAAGGGCTACAAGATCAAAATTATACAGCTTTTGCTTCTGAAGAAAGGATTAAGAAAATATGGAAATGAATACCTAGAGTTCTGCCCACATTGCTGCAAAAATCCAATTAATGAAGATCAGATCCATATGGCATACAGGTTCAAATTCATTCAACTGAACTTTATGAGTATGAAGACTTGATTTTGCTCATATCCTAAGTTAGTTTTATATTAAAAGGAAACTTCTATTAGCAGAAGCCATGGCTCACAATGAAAAAACTGCCATGTCTTGATTTAGGCAATAATCGTTCCTTTTAGCCACTCAATGATACTTGTTTTCTTAATCAAGCAAGCAAAACTCTGATCCTTTGCCTTCTATTTTAACACATCACCATAAAGATACTGCCAACCATTTTAATTTTTGTAGTTATCAACACTGATTTTATATATCTCTTTAATCCTTCCAAAATTACACATTATGTAACATAAAGCAGCTATGTTCATTCAGTCCATGTACTAAGAGACCAACATTCAACTCCAAAAGAT
>VWYI01052133.1:0-20637 GCA_013399455.1 Anthoscopus minutus
GCCTTCCTGCCTGCCTTCCTGCCTTCCTGTCTTCCTGCCTCCCTCCCTCCCTGCCTCCCTTCCTGCCTTCCCTTTCTTTCCATTTACTTCTCTAAACATCATAATTTATTTTTTTAGCTTGTAAGTTATTACATAGCATACCCAGTTGAAAGTAACCTTCACTTTAAACTCCATGGGTTTTGTTGGCTAAGTCAGTATTTCAACAGCATTATTACAGTTTTCTTTGTGCAAGTATTGTCAGGCAGACACTTAGCACAGGTAAGTATATTGCAGTTCTACTTGGGGCTTAGTGGTGAATGTCACCTATTAGGCCTTTGCAAAATCCTCACAACTGCTCAGAAATTCCACTGTATGGAAAAATTGTCTATTGTTAAGCAGAGCTTTAATTAAAGCCATACTTTGTTTTCAATCCAATTTAAGAACAAATACAAAAAGAGGAAGATGTAAATTTTACAATGCTTGGCAATGTATCCAATTCTGAGCTGAACAAAGAAGCTTATATGCTGAAAATCTTGTAAGAATAAAGCAAGTAAGATAAATAAAAAGCTTCCAGTGCTTAATTCCAATCGTCTCCACAACAACTGGAGCTGCTGATAAGACACCTACTCAGAGTAATGATGCATAATGTGAAGAAGCAATAACCCAGACTGCATAAGTATGAAGGAATGCCATTCTTTTAAAGAAAAGTGTGGCAAATGTGAAGCTCTGTTAATGTTCTGAGCCATTTTCAAGGATATTTCTGTGAAGACAGCAAATTGCAAAGGTCTATTTTTTTTTGAAAGTGTGATAGAGAGAACAAGAAACGTAACTAATATGAGGGTATTACGCATTTGTCCATGTAATATCATGTAAATATTTATGTTCTGTCAGCTCATTATTAGTGGAGGTTCTAATAGGAATATAAATATTATAAAGTGTGTTTACAACAGATAAATCATAGGGGTGCTGAAGTAATTTGCAACATTAAAGCTCATTTTGGATAATTACAGAGCCCCAGAAGATTGTATTTATGTATTACAAAGGAAGAGGATGTTCAGAGAAAAACCGTTCTGGGCTGCTGACATTATGAGGAGGCTGATCCTGCCTGGAACTGACTTAAGAACATATGCAAATACTAATGAAGGATTTTGTGAATAGAAGAAGGGTAAGAATCAGCATCGTTTCAATTGCAAGGCTAACCTTATTCATTTAAATTTCATGCAGATGAATTAGTCTAACTATTGAAGTAATGTAAGAAAAGATTAGTTAAGATTAAGCTGGCAATAAAGATACTAATGTTTTATTACACACGGAGTTCTATTTTGCATTTTATGTGGAGGTAGATTAGACCACAGTGCTGTTTATCCTTGTTTCATGAAGGCTGTTTTCATATCCTTATTAAAGCTTATTCTTGCTCTTGCCATCCCTCCCTTCCTGATCCCCATAACAATTTTACCTAGGCAAACTAAATACAAAGTGTCTCTTCTTCATGCCTTAAATATAGTTAAGAACAAAAGAAAGCAACCAATTCTCCATCCAAAAAAGAACTAAGCAGAAGAGACTTTGGAAGGTCATATTATAATGACATTAAATTGTAGCTCTCCGAGTTTAGCAGCAAATAAATGTAGTTCAGCTCTTTTCCATGAATGTTTTATTAATAAGATTAATTTAAAGTGAAACATATATTATTCCATTCTGTGACAGGGTAGTCAATGTCTCTCTGGTAGATGATTGCTCAAGTAAAACTCTATGAGAAAGAACAAAATTATTTTCTGAACAACAATAAAAGAGCTTAAAATTAGAGTGATATCTATCTATCTATCTATCTATCTATCTACCTATCTATCTATCTATCTAATCTATCTATCTATCTATCTACCTATCCATCCCATGCTTTTTTCTTCATGGTAATAAAAGCTATCAAAGCCTTTGTTGCATGTAAGTTTTTATTTTTTTTCCTAGACTGGTTATTTGGCCTTGATTACCATTAGAAAAAAATGTTACACCTAGAGAACTGGATATTGTACCTTTTGGTCCTTTTCTCCTCTCCTCAAAATGTGGTCAGAATGATGTGGGGGGTTTTGTGTTTGATTGGTCGATTGGTTTTTTTATTTGCTTTGTTTTGTTGGGTTTTTTGTTTTGTTTTATTTTTCATAATAGATAAATAAATACGTAAATAAAGCATACTAAATACAATAATAGGCAGCTAATTGTTTCTGTCAAGGCAAGAGATCAGGGTAACATCTCTCTGATGCAGAAGTTACATAACTTATGGATTTCTTCATGCAGAGCACTCCTTTAATACAGAGACCACACATTCATAGTAGCATTTGTCCTAAAGCCCAGAATGTTAGAAAAAGGCAAGAAATCTGTCTTCACGTAATTAAAGCTCGTTGTCCTGCCCAGTCTGGCTCTCAACTCCTTCGTACAAACAACCCAGTCTTCCTCTTGATACAGCTGAGAGGTTCACCTGCTAAGGTTTGCATCTGTATCTCAGTCAGTGTGTTTAAAGAGCAAAGTTGCCATGCAAAACAAAACTGAGTTACTGCTGGGAAGTGCACAGTCCTCGAGGCTGCCTTCAGTGATTTATTGCTTGCTCTCTTCCCAAACACAGTCTCATTCTATTCATGTGATCCTTTTTGACTTGCCAATGCCAATGTTCATCTTTTCCCTCATTACAGAATGATGTGCTAAATATCCTGCTGTGGGATAGGCCTGGAGAGAGAACTTCAGATAGTGAGAACTGAATAGGATGGCTTGTTAACTAGATTCAAGAATATTATAAGTACTTTCTATTTCTAGTATTCTATCTCCTGTGTGATTCAAAGAATTAATTTAGATAGCATTTAACCAGATGGAAGTTGAAATTTATTTCTGAGAATAGAGTAGGTTTAATAGATTTTTCCATTGTTATTTTTGTATAACCTTTTTATCAGTCTCTTTCATTTCAGCTGTCATCTCCTTTCCTGCATTCCATCCTCGCCATCAGGTTTTCAGTGGACTTTGCCATCATGCCAGTTTCAAAATTTAACCCTTTAACCCTTACCATTGTTTAGGTTATGTGATAATTTTATACTAACCTTTTGTCTACTAATACTTATGTACGTATATTTTTGTATGTTCAGCTAATGAATACTCATTAAGATATAATCAAAGTGAATACAAGGAAAATCTGTTACAAAAAGTGGAGAAAGAGAGAAGGAAATTCAGCTTCTTCCCTTATAACACTTTGTACTGAGAGTTGTTAGACACCTCAGCTTCTATGCTTTTAAGAGGATTACATTATTAGTATAATTATTCATTATGCACTTTTTTTACAAATGTTCCAAAGTTTTGTCACTTGGTTCTTAAAAATATAGTGTATTGTTTTAATTCTTTTAATTGTCATGACTTGTGCTGGTTTCACCCATACTTTCATGAAAAGTTTCTTCAAGAAGGACGCAAGGAGATGTCTGTAGTAGAAGCAGATAGATCCACCCCCTGCCAGTGCAGTGGCTCAAGCCACTGGGAGACTAGCAGGAACTAGCTGTACAGTCTGTGGTTTGATTACTGTCACTACCAGTCAGATCATTAATCACAACAGTGGTAGTGACAACAAATGTCTTGACCTCATCACGAAAGTCAGGGAGGACATCTACTGGAGCAATTCATCCTCCAGGCATAAGAAAACTGTAGGGAAAGGATGTCTTTGATTATATAGTGTGTTTTCCTTTATCCATTAATTCTGTCTATAATCTTGGCAAAAAATGTGATAGCTACAGGAAAGCAAGATCTTGTGTTTCATCTACTCTTGAAGAAACATCTTTTGTTTTTGATGACATGAAATGCATGTTCATTTTCTCAAAATTCTGCATGCCTGAGGATGTAGTAGTTTGGCACTAGAGACTGGAAGTGTGAGAAAGTTTCTGCAACTGTCTATAGCAACAGTGAATGTGACTCTTTTTTGTTATATGGAGGTTGGCCACATGGAAAATTACTTTGGGCCCCCTTCTGAACACCAAAGCATATATACCTTACAGAATAGTTGTTCTTTAGTGGTTGAGGAGTATTTATAATCTCTTACTGCCAAAAGATTTAAACCTGAAAATCCAGAGAGACTTGTTCTAAAAAGTGAAGATTACAAGACAGAAAATACCCAGTTGCTGTCCATGAAACATGTGGCACTTTTTCTCGGTCTTCAATATCTGTGCCATTTTGCTGACAACATCTGTTATTTGTTGTGCTTTTTCATTTCCTCATGGAAGCTTCCCTCATTTTTCCAGTTATTTGAATACAACCAGTCTTCAGAGAAATGGTCTTGATCAACCTTGACAATTAAAGCCAATTTGATATTTATTTTCCTACAACATTATTTGCAAAAACTATGAATTTTGTCAACAGAGGATATAAAAATGTGTTTTAGTTTTTCAATATAAGCAAAGTGAAATTGCAAGCAATTTCTGTTCTGAGACTGGGAAAGTGGTTAGGAATAATAATATCTTCAGTGAAAACCTTCAAAGACATGATCAAATATAGTAATGTAGTACTTGCAAGCCTTATGAAGAATTTAAAAGTATCTATGCAAATAAATACTCAAAAAGGAGGGTAATTAACATGGCTGCGTCAATGAGGTCTCTTTATGGCTTCATTTTTTCTCATCTTAACCTGCCACACAAAGTAGGCAATGCAATATCATTGGATGATTAGCTAAAAACACACTTTCCAAGGCCATAGAGAACCCTTCATTGGGCTGTTTTCTGCAATTATCTAATTTATATACTGTGCTGAGAGCTAATGGGTATTTAAATGGTTTTAAAAGCAGTTTTAAAAATGAAATTTTATCAGAAATAGCCATAATAAACCTCTAGTCATGAAACCTCCTCTTGCACAGAGGAATGTGCCTCATTTGGATGGCAATGTGATGTGAAGTGAAAAGCAAGTCTAAACTATAGAGCAGGCACTGGTCATGACTTCTAGTCATAGCACAGACCTTGAGAATATTAGCCAAAGGCAATGTGTATAACAGCATTCCTATTTTTTATTTACACAATTAGTGCTAAATTATGATTGAAAGTAATTAATCAAATGCTCATTGAGGTGTACCAAGTAAATTGTTTGCTATTTCAAATAAAATATTTCAAGTACAGCATTTCAAATGCCAATTCCAGGCAGTGCCATGAAAATGGGCATAAAGCTGTAAGAGCTAATTTTCATTGTGTTTACTGAAAACATCAACATTGCACTTCATAGCTTCCAATTCAAGCTTCCATGTTTCCTGTTTTTCTAGAAAGAATTGCCAAACATACTATTTTATTTCTTGTTTCATCTATATAATTTATACTTATATCTCCAGTTGTTGAAATTTCCCCAGGAAATAGTCACTTCATGTTAGATTTGTTTGAACTCTTGCTTAAAGCCTAAATCCTATCCTTTTCTTTTACAGCTGCTGAGACCCAGACATCTTAAATACTGACTTACCTTGACCAGCAGGATTCTCACCTCCCTAGCTCTGTGCAATTCCAGTATGAATCTTCATATTTCTGGAAATTAGAATTTGCTGCTTTAATTGGGCCTTGCTTCTCTTTGACCTGTAATTGAATATTCAAGTAGTGCTTTATTTATCACTTTTCTTTCTGATTCCTCTCTTTCCCTCTTGTTTTTTTTATCACATATTTTCGCACAAGAAGTTTGCAACATTAACATATGATCATGTAAAATTGTTTGGCAAATACCAGTACTCATACAAGTAGGCCGCAGTTAAACCTCAGCTAGTGCCAAGAGTTAGCACTGTGCAAACTTCCCATATAATTCACTAAAACACCTTAGTCTTAACCTCTGCCTCATCCACTTAAGTGACGTGAGCTTCACATTACAGAGTTTGTAAAGTGTACAGAAGTGACAAGCAATTCTTTATTTTGCTCTTTCTCTTAATATACAGAAAAGGCAACATGCCAGACTTTGAAATGTAGCCCAGTGAAAAAATTTCAACAATAACAACAATAATAGCAATAATTTTAGAAGGAAACATACACCCTATTTATCAACCTGGAGGAACCATAGATGAATTAATATTTTAGGGTCAATAGTTGACTATGGTCACCTATAATTTGGGAGTTTTGTCAGCAGTTTCCATTAATATTTTGTGAAAATTTTAAAAAATCTGTCTATAAACCCTCGTAAGTTTTATATACAAAAGTAAAATGAATTTAAAAAAAATCCAGTGAATATAAATCCTTGAGATTTTCAGAAACTTAGCATCTGTTCCAATAAAATTTACTGGTGAATTAATTTCATGCAGTAATACAAAATTAATGAAAATGTAAATGTTTTTCAGGCTAGAAACACTGCATCAGCTTTCTTGTCTCTAGTTTCCAGTATGTTTTCAGGTGAATGTAGAGATATGAGGGATTATGGAGCAGGCATATTGTGTCAAAAGGCAAGGAAAAAAAAAAAGAAACAGCTAAATAGAGAAAAAAAATAGTAAATTGAATTATGACACCTTCTAGGGCAGAAATCTTGCTTTTATACACTCAACAATTTTGTGATGATAATGCGGAGTTTGTGCTCCATGCTAAGTGAACTAACTGAAAATAATTTTCCATGATGTATTGCTTTGTTTTGTATGTAAAACCCCCCAATGCAACCTACTTTAGACATGGAACTTTCCTAGCAGTTTTCCTCCCAATATTTAGGAATAGGTAATTAGATTGACGTTTTGTTTAATTATCCCTATTAAAATGCAAGCTTGTGGTATATTATTGTAGTAAATTCCAGCAATAAATGAAATGTGCTAATGTTCCCACAAATAAAAACCTTTACTTTTGGGTGACAATTCATATCATAAACATAAAAAGTCTACATCATTTGGGCATCATAATAATAATAAATAATAATAAATAATAATAACAATAATAATAATAGCAATAGCAATAGCAATAACAATAACAATAACAACAACAATAATAATAATAATATTGCCATCTCAATAGCCTAAAGTGTTATTTGCATCCTTGTTTTCACTGAGCATTTAGAACACAAGGTTAAAGCTCTGTCATTTTTTTAAGTCAAGGCACTTGTAGCTGCCAGAAGCAGATTGTTCTACATTTTACTATGGATCCTATTGGGCTTCTATCTGATCTGTAGATTACCAGTATGGATTGTATTTTGCAACATGGTCATAGTGGCCTTTTCCAAACAACTTAAAACCTTCAAGAGACTCATCATCTCCTGCATTCATTTTACCATCTCAGTCCAGGATTTTGCTTGGTTTTGTATGTGCTCTGTTATAGGTAAAGTGTTGCAAGATGAAATCTAGATGCAGTGTAATTTGAGAAAGTTCTTAAGTGCATTTAGTAAATGAATCTTGTAAAACTGACATTATTCCTGAGGACTTTCCTCCTAAAATTATTTTTTACAACAGGCTATGTCTAAATTATGAATTTCTAGTGGATATAACTTTTTTAAGTTGGCCTGAAGTGTTTTTTGCTCTGGGAGAATGCACCTGGACATTCTTTTTAAATAATGGTATTCAAAGAGTGATTGCTTCTCTCTTTTATCCAACAGCCCCACAAGTATCCAAGACTCTTCTAAATGCATGTGAATCAAGTTCTGTCCCTTCCCTGGCTAGGGATATCTCTTTTGCCTACTTTCATCACTGAGTTCACGAGGGTGTTTTTGGCAAGATTCTACTGATGTCCTACTTTTAATGTAGTTCCACTTTGCATGTAGGAATTAAGGATTCACAGGGCTAGAGCAAGCAAGAGGGAGTGCCTGTATGGCACTACAGCTAGGATTAGTGTGATTAGACAAGTGAAACTGTAGTTTCTCCTCTAAATAGTAGAGGTAATGTGGTTAGGTCTTTTGGAGATTTTTAATCTTCAGGTTCCATAATAAATTACATACTTCCAGAAGCTTTAGTATTTGTGTGATATTGCCCTAGATTAAAAGAACAAAAAAGACAGGATTTCAGGTATGAATATTAGGTAGGCAAACATAAAAACTGACTGAGAGCTTCTGATGGATGTTTTTATTTATATGTCATAGAAAATACATAGATTTAGCAAAAAAAACACCTTGCCTACATTTCAATGCATAATTTTTCTTGCTAGTGATCAGTTTTGGCTGGATTTGGGTTATAGCTTTTAAACTGAAAATCTTCATATGCCGAACTTTTAGTAACTCAGGGAAATCATTCTCTGCACACGTTCTTTGACTTCCATTGATTTTAAAACTATATCAGATATGACCTCTTCCCTCACACCTGGTCACACAAAATCTCATGGTCTATTTCCTTCTACCTGTCAAGTAGATTATGCAATTTTTGTATTCTTTTCAAGCAGCTTCTCTTCCTTTTTCTCCTATTCCATCCTATCCCATCCTATCCTGTCTCATCCCATAATTTTTCAGAGAAACACAAAAGTGTCTTTCACTTTCAGTCAATTTTCAATATATATCCCATGTTTGCTGATTAGTTTTTTCTACAGTCTCTAACTTGTCAGTATGCCTACAGGGAGCCTTCTCAGCAAGGGTGAATATACCCAGGTATTTAATGATACAGTCTAAACTAGAAAATCCACCACAAGCAAATTCCCAAACTCTCATTCCCTCAGTCTTAATTCCAGTACAGACAGTTATAAATCCTACTTTCCTTACAGCAAATGAGTGGTGCTTTAAGGATTGAAAACTCTTTAGGAGTAAATAAGCAAATTTCTTATTTTAAAAATCTCTGATTGTTTTGTCTTGCTAATTAGCATTGACATTTGAAAATTTAATAATTTAAAATAATGTCTTGTCACAGATACAGAAGGTGGACATATATTCTTAAATAAATGCTTAAGTTTTGATATTCCCAGCATGAAAACTGCAGTAAAATAAAAAAGTTTTCCTTATAGCATACTCTTTTTGCTTGGGTACACTTTTTTGTATCCTTTATTTTGAGTGGTCAGCAAAATTAAAGTATTGCTAAAGCAAATCAGCATACTTCTCCATCTCTATTTCTATATTTTTTCAACTTTAAAGATGAGGCCTACAGAGGCTGGCCATGTCACTATATCTACTCTGAAAAATCTGTATGTTGATATATGACATGCAAGGAAATAGGCAGCCAAAAATACAGAAAAAGATTGGGAAATTACTTTCTATATTCAACTATGCTGTGCAGTGAACACTGACTTTCTACTATATCCTGCAGCTATCTTATCATAATAATTTTTTTTCTAAGTCCTTTCCTTTTGTTTCTAGATTTTTGAAGACTTAGCAGCCTGCCTGAAAGAAATAAACGGGAAGTCTAAAAATTTTTTAGTACAGTATGAATACCGATTAATTTTCTGATGTATTTTTAGTCCTGTTCCATTAAATATGTAAAATGATGAGTCGCTGGTATTGGTGAGAGTGGGAAGTGGAATGTAATTAATAGATGAAAGAATGCCCCTTCAAAATGTAGCTGCTATAAGTACACTTCACTGATCATGAAATTTCTAATTCTAGCCCTCATATCTATATTTTAGATTGACTATGCCCCAGGGCCTAAGAAGTGAGCTCCATCTACTGAAAAGTCATGGGAAGTCATGTTTATTGTCTCAGCAGGTAGATAAACTTCAGACTTGATACCAAAAAAGCAAAAGAAAACAGAGGCTGGTTTATGCTATTTGGTGCATTTTGAAGTTTCCTGGTTGATGTGCATGGCAGAAAAGGAAAGAGAATAAAAAAGGTAAAAGAAAAAAAAATAATAGCATATGCATCAGGTTCTATCAAGCTTTAAATATCTGTTTTAAATGTGTCAACCTACGTTCTTCAGTGTTCACAAATACATTTGCAAGTGAGAGCAGTGTAAGCAATCTCTTCTGTGGAAGGGAATGTGACCAATTTAACACATAAGAAGCTCTGAGCTTTTTGCAGGCTGTAAGCATTTCAGCAATATCCTTCCGACTCCTATCAGTTCTCTAACCATACAACTGGAAGGATTTGTGTGTTAAAATTGACTACAGTAATGAAATATTTGTTTATTCAATTTCAGACAGGATACTTATCTCTCTGAGGTTGCAGAGCAAAACATTATGCTAACATATTTCATATATGCAGGCAGCAGCGAGGCAGCCCCAGACAGTCTGCTCTCTTTTTGTCACATAGTGTTCCTGGTGCCTAATAACCTTGTGATGAAGGGGCTGCTCTGTATCTGTGTAGCCATGCTTATTGCCATATGGTGGTTCCCAAATTACACTCTGCTCTGATGTGTCAGGATTGGCCAGAATGGTCTGCCTGGCTCCCAGCACTGAGCACTTGCTGACAGGGCTGGTGCAACTCATGGTGCAATATGGTTGGTGATGCTGCATTTCCACCCTGTTACCTTTCCTGACAGCTATTATTTTTGATACAGAAGGACTTCTCTAGTTTACCTTAATTATTAACTATTATATATCCCTAAAACATATCACCTATGCTTCTGCTAATAATGCTTCCCTGGGATTAATCCATTATACAATTAATCCAAATCCTTGCAAAAGTTCATCTGAGGTGTCCCATTAAGAGTGTCAGTCATATTAGTTACTCTAACCCTATGACTCCCAGGGCTGTTGCTAGTATTTCTGGAAGAAATAGCATATTTAAATTTTTGAGCATGAGACTCACAATATTGAGTGAACCAGGAAAACCTGCTAAGCTTGGACCAGCACACCAAATGATGTATGTGTTTATTATGATTCTTAACCTCCTGACCTAATATAAACATTGAGTGGCACCAGAGCTTTTCTGATACTTTCATAGACTTTACTGAATCTTTTTTGAGATAACTAATTGCTGGATCTTTATTTAAATAGGTGCAATACAATCCTGAGGTGATCCAAAAAATTTTATCATCCCAGCCAAACAGTCCCAGTATGTCAATATGTTCACACTGTGTCTGGTACTAACAGTATCTAAGCAAGCTCTAATGAATTACCTTATATACTAGATAGCTGAAGTTTCTTTATAGGCTAACCTGATTTCTTGAAAAATTAATGAGTTTACATTAATTTTTTGATATGTAGATAAAATATAGTGCAATCAGCGATGGTGGTATCACCTCTGTTATGGCACATGTCTGTGCTCATAATAAACACCAAATCTATGAGAGTAAGGAATGGCTGGCTGTAAAAAGAATTGCGTGCATTTTGGAATTATTGAATTGTACACAGAAAACCATAATTGCATCTCTTCATATTCTATTATATACTGTTATCCCACAGTGGATTAGCACTAATATAATTCACAAAGTGTTTCCAGAACTGAAACATACTCGAAAAGTCAGAAAGCTTGTATTAGGTCTTGAATTCATAAGGGAATCTTAGTCTACTATTATACTTAGCACTTCATAAGCTTTTGTTTCTTAAAACTAGAACTCCAAATCATTTTGTGAAACAGAAAGATGTTAAGATTTTATAAATGTTGAAATGTATTTTAGTTTTCATGAAATATCTTTATGTCTTAACTATCTTTATGAATAAATAATTTTTAGCTGAACATAAAAGTCCAGACAAAAGCGAGAAACAATCCTTTCTGTTCTTTGTAGCATTAAAAATCTGAAAAAAATATGTCGCTCTGAACAGGGTATTTCTGTTGGCTTAAGTAAATTCTATTTTTTCTTAGAATTATCCTTTTATTTAAAAAGATATACTTAGCAACATTTTTAGATGAATAATTATAAGAAAAAAAAGGAAAAATGTGATGGAATAGAATGGTTTTTTTTTTGCAAAATAGTTTTCTTACATTTTCAAGAGTAAAAGTATTAGTCAAATGCAATTTAAATTCATTAAAGATTTCTAAGTTCTTCCTGGATACATCTCTGTTCACACAAAACATCCCCACAATTTCATGTTATTAATAAATGCTTATGATTACAACCAAATCTATTTATTTATGAAGTCCTATTCATAACATTAAGCCCCTAGCTTCAGGAAGGTTTTCACTTGATGAAATGCACAACTTTTTTCAGTATAATAAATGAAAAACCATTAGAAGCCTTGTTTTGTCTGAGTGGTTTTTTTTTCAACAGTGAGCTGTTGTGGACATTACTCTAAAAATCCTCTGATTTGTTTTTATTTTCTCCAGCTCTGTGCTCCTCTTGGAACTTCGACAGAAACATCTGTTTCCATCCTTAGCATCCCTTATAACCTTCATTTGGTTCTAATCCATTACATGTTAGTGTTAGGGATAATGTGTATTTTTCCAAAAGATATTTAAAAGGAAGGCTCCTAGCCAGTTGTGATATGGTGCAGCTCTGACCTCGAGTCAGACTATTGGGAAAAGAGCTGGGTCCTGGTTTCTCTTTGCTCAGGAGGGGTGCTAAACCTCAGTCTGTGCATGAATTTTTGTGCCTGCTACTAATCCTGGCCCTGACCTGATGATTTGCACTCCTGCCCTCACCCTGAATTAATCTCATCACCATGGACTTGCCTGGCTCCTGGATGCTGGCTAAACTAGCTTTCTGTCATGGGACTTGCTCTGCTCTCCTGATTCAGTGTCCATGTTCTTTGCTACCCAGGTCCCTGCCCTGCTGTCCTTGCGGCAGCTCCCGGCTTCCCGCCCTCCATCCATGGCAGAGCACAGCCCCACCCGCTCCTGTCTCTCCCTGACAGTGAGTCTCCCTTTACAACACTCTGCTTCTGTATTGCTGCTCTTTATCCATTAACCTGACTGTATCAAAAGACATATACTTTGCAGAAATAAGCAGCAATAAAGAAAATTACAAAGAAACTTCTCTGTTGAGGAGTGGAGCATCAAGGAGAGCTCTAGGCAGCTACTTTGGTGTGTTCAAATGGCTAACCCTCCCATGGTCAAGATGCCCTTTGCAGGAGTGAGAGATGGTTGCTGTAAAGAGCCTAGAGGTTACAACCCTCACAGATACATGTTGCTAAGGGGAATTGAAATACTGGCGGAAAATTACTTGGCATAATGAAAACATCACTTGATTATCATTCATTCAGTAATATTATTTTCATTAAGTAAATGGAGATTTCAAGAGCTTTCATGCCTCAGTCTCTTAGAAAAGAACACTGAAAAGCTGACCCTCACCATGAATGTGAGCTAATAAAAGCTTTCCCAAATTGGAGGTAGGCAGTGGTGCCTACCAAGGTGATGTTTGTCACTGTTTGAATCGACCTTTCTGTGAAGCTTGAAAACCAATTCACATGTAATTGCAAAAGCTGCCTTTTGGTAATATCCTATTTTATTGACAAAAGGGGATGAGGTCAACTCATTTTCATAACAATCTGCTTGAAGAAATCCTTAAGCATTCTATCATTTATAGTTGTTTCTCAATACAGCCTATAAAAGTATTACTGAGCTTAGAACGGACAATAAGAAGGGGGAAATAACAAGTTTTGTATTATTTTGTATTTTCCTATGTTTTTTAATAACTCTTTTAAGAAGCTGCCTAAAAGCCTAACATTAATGAGCAAAAAAAAGATAAGCAACATAATTTTTTTCTCTGTTCATTAATCTAGTCTAGCTTTGATATATTGCTTCCTTTAAAATCAAATAGCTCTTCTTGAATCCTTTCACAAATACAACAAATGGAAAAAGAAAGAAAAATATACAATACAAAGGAAGGAAATGGTTTTCAAAATCCATCACATCTGAAAGGTTCCTCTTTTTTTGTAACAACACCTACAAATATCACTAGCAGTGGCTAGTGACAATAGGTGATAAGTGGTTGTCAAGACACCTGGTTCTGGTTTTGGTTCACTACTTACAAATATTGTTTCAGTGAATTTATTCTTTTATATTATTTTGGATTACCCTAGTCTGAGTCTAGTTTTCATTGATTAGTTAATGGTTGTGAATGAATAATTTTCTTGGAAAAAATTGCTGCTTATCAATTGCTCCTAAAGAGTTTCCTACAATTATTTGTAATTTTCTCCCTCAGATGCATGGATGAGTATGTCAGATAACACTGTTTTTGGTCCTTGTTGGGATGCAACAAGCTTTCTGAACTAAGGTGCCTGAAAACAGAACCCCATAGTTTTCATTCTTGTTATTGAGACTGGTTACAGTAGATTGTTTTTTGAGCACAGGGGACGATAGATAAAGGTAATATAAAGACATAGCACACTTTAAGATATTTGAAGTATTTTGGTGATTTCCCTTAGCCCAACACATCTTTTTTTATGGATCCCATATTTAGAAAATATCTGATGAGATTCATGAACAGATATATCAGTGGCTGTATAATTCAATTTCCTTTTGTCATATTCAAATTCACAGCAAGAAGATTTCTAGCACGAAAGCTGAACTAACTGTATTTATTCTTCACCAGCTTTATTCTATAGCTGAACTGAAAAACAATACTATTTAGGAAGCTGCTGTGTTATTTCTCCCTCTTATAAACAGTAAATGACTTTTGTATAGCAGCTGAAGAAGGACATGGATTGAATATTCTGCTCTTAGTGCCATGCTACTGTTACTCTCTGCTCTTAGCAGCATAAATGTGTACAGTGGCCTTTGTCTCTTATCAAATGTGTTAGTGCCAGGTCTCTTTAGGCTTTTGGAGAACATCTCACTGCACTGTTAAATATTCCAAGTTAAATATAACCAAAGCCTCACCTATTCTTCCTGTACTTAGTTGTGTTCAATCAGCCGAACAACCAGATGCATTGTTGATCCTTAGGGTCTTCCAGGATATTGGGCACTCTTGAAATCTTGTGGTGGAATCACTTCAATCCGCAACTTGTATCTTCTACTACTGCTGCTCACTGTTTACTTTATCTTCCTTTTCTTAGACAGGAGCCTTTCCATTTTCTTTCCCTTTCCCCTTTCCTCAGTTTCTGAAAGCACAGTACCTATTTTCATATACTCACTGGCAGATTTGTGCCTGCACAAATCTTTTCTACATTTTTGGGTTTTGAATTTTGAATAAAATCTTACCCTCTTCAGTGCTTCCAAGAACAAGCCCAGCAACTACAAGCAAAATCAGCTGTCAAAGTGTTGTTATTTGCAAACATGATTTGCAAGTTTTCTTTTGCTGTATATCCCTGGTCCAGTGTAACTCCCTGAATAAACAGGTCATGAGGACTCCAGAGACAGTGCTGCAGAAAAGGAAACTGGCTCTGCTCCAAAGTTGAAAAGTGCTTTATTCCTGCTGAGGACCCAGGCATCTATTTTTAATTACCAGTTTTGTGATTACTACTTCAATAATGCTACTACCAAAGAGAGTTATTTCATTAAAACAGTGTTGGCTAATTCAGCTATTTAAAAAATAACCAACACCCCCAAAAATGTTTGTTTTAATTAACTATAAAGGGCAAAACTCAGAAAACAAGTAAATATTAATAAAAGATGGCAGTCTTGAAAAGGGCAAAAGGCAGATGAATACGTCTGTACTATTATATAGGGAGAAACACTTTAAATAGCACTGTTTGCAGAGTCAGACACAACAGAATATCCATTCTTGCAAATTGTTCTTAGTAAATCTATCTAATCTATTTATTTATCCTCAGATCATGCACATTTAGATCTGAGTTCTGCCAGCTGAGTTAATAATTCTTATCTGAAAGTAATTATGTTGGTCCATAAGTTTTCACCACTGTGTTGTTCCACATCATATCAAACTGCATGACATCTCATCAGATTAGCATAAAATGCATTGTGGTAGTGCACAGCATGGTGCAGTGGCAGACTAGAAATGATGCAGCATTCCTAGTGGTAGTGAATGAAGAAGTGTCACTGGTAGCTAGAAACTTAAGCCTACTGCAGTTTGATTACTCACTAGAGGATTTGGGTTTTTCTTCTTTCCTTTAAATTTGAAGGGCTTGAACTGGGTATTAACTTTTATGACCCAGATTTGGTGCTCATGAGAAGCACTGCTGGAACCCCAGAAGACTTCAAACCTACCTTTTAGTTACAAAAATGTGTCAGTTTTGAATTTATTGACCATCTGTCAGACTTCACTCACTATGAGCTAGCTGTCATTGTTTGTTATTCGATGCACTTCTAGAATGACTCGCTGCAGGGAGCTACCAGCATCTCCATCACAGCAATTAATGAGGTCACTGTCTATCTGCAAATATCTCAGCCTATAATTATTTTTAGTCACTATTAGCTAGTGTGCCAGATCAGATGAAAGTAATGTGTCTAAAAATAATTTTTGACTCTTTTAATAATATTTAACAGTTGTGGAGATATTTGGGTGATTATTTCTATTAGTATTTTTCTTTAATTTTATGAGATGCCTCTTAATCTATCTATCAATTTAAAATTATGAGCAGTTAACTGCCACAACTGAGCTCCAGTCCTCTATTCTCTATTTGCCTGTTTCAGAATATCTATGGAATACTATATTCCATATGCATATTTGATATAATATTTAATTTGTGCTTATGTTATTTTTGTAGATAAATATGAGCTTGAAATTCTTTTGTTATTACTGCTGCTACTTCTGTAGTTTTAAGATAATGGTTCTAGCCACAATTCAGAACAGGAATACAGCAAGCCAAGGCACATGGTAGGTTTTCATGTCTTGAAAAATATTATGAAATTTATCTAATATTGTTTTTAGGACACACGTTCCTCAGGAGCCCCACGAGAAGATATAATTTCCATCCTGAGGAGTTTAAAATCAAAAGAGGCAAACTTTGTGTATGGGGCCAAAAAGGACAAATGTTTCAGCAGAATTGAAGAATTGTTTTCCTGTCATTCAAGTATCATAGCAAATGAATGTAAATCAGGGCTTATCTCCAGAAAATTATTTCAGACTGTGAAAAATGTCCCTTCTGAACTTAGAGATTTATTTTGGGTCCCTCTTATGTGGAAGCTAAGACAAAAATGTTCCAGATTCAGAAAGGAGAAACAATAGTATGGATTCCTGGGGTTTTCTCTACACGACGCACTTTTCCTGTAGTCACAGCAAAGAGGGGACTTATCCAACACACAGGAACTGTCAGGTTCAACTCTTTCTCTATTCCAAAGTGATTGAACATAAAAGTAGAATGACATAATTCTACAAAAGTAGAATGACAAAAAGTATGGTAAGATATATCAGACCACTTTTTTGTAACAATAGATTTGTGCAAATTATTGGAAAAATTTGAGTAAAACTGCAAATAATTTTGCCTGCCTTAATTTCCACGCTAGTTGGGCTCACACAAGATTTGCCAATTTACACTTTTAATTGAATCACTGAGCCTTTTTTCAGTATTCAGAAAGTAACTTATGAGAATAAATGTGGCAACATTGTGACAGAGTAAAATACTACAATGGCATAGATGATGTACATAAAATGAGACAATAATAATCTTATAGATGACATGCAGCAATGTTTTAATATTTTGTGTCAAACTGACAGTTTTTTCATGACTAATCTGATTATTCATGAGTTAGTGGAAAATGCTACCAAACAGAAATAAATATATGCAAAATATATGTTTTACCACATTTTTTTCTATTTTGAAAATAAAATTCCTTTTCAATTGTTTCCTTTTATGATGAACATTATCTTCTGCTCTATTCTTTTTACCAGAATACCTTGCTGTAACTTTTATTCATTATTAAACTAACTGGCTTTTCTGTTAAGATATGATAATCACATTATATTCTAAAGCCTAATACAGGTCCAGATTAAACCCAGGCCATTTTACTGATGTTATAATTTCTTTTCTAGCTACCTGTTCTGTTAATTTACTCTTTCTGCAGTGAAAAATCTTCACTGTACTGAATAAACTGTTTGCCCAAGGAGCCCAGTGAGGCCTGGAGTGAAATATCTGCTAAGATATTTAGATATTAATCTCCTGGTACAGCAAGACCTATGCCTATAGACCATGCAGAGATAAAGATGGTGAAAGCTGGGCAAACAGCACACTTCCCATGATATGTGGTAGGAGTTTAGGTATAGGAAAAGGTGTAGGGGTAGGAGAGAAGCAGAAACCTTCAGGGCTAAATCAACAGAAAAGAAGTGAAAGCTGAGACAACACTCTTATGTGCTGGTTACTCAGTGCTGGAAGATCAAGGGTGGAGACCCCAAAAGGTATGGCAAAGTTTTTCAAGTGACAAGAAAGTGAAGGGGTACTAGCAGTTAACAAGCCTGATCAAAGGAGGAGATGATGATTGTGGAAAGCATCTGAGGAAGTCTTGCTTGAAGATCTCCAGAGAAAGGCCTGAGAAGTTTGTTTATTTAGCCAAAGATTAACTATATTGTCCGTGTAATGTTGTCCCTGGGACTTCTAAAATCTGATTCCTCACCTGACAGAAAATTTTTATGGGTATTTCTTGAATTGCTAGAGGAAATTCTCCTTAATGAAGTCATTCTAAGATTGCAAAGAGCAGGTTATTATCAAGATTTACTAATTTTAGGTAAGTACAGTACTTCTTGGTTGCTTTCACACCTTGATGGGAAGAGTAGTCAAGAGTTTCCTTTCTTAGCTTTTGAGATGAAACTTTGGAACATGGAAGGGAGACATGAATTGCTTTTCCTCCAAAAAGGAAAAAAAGGAACAGAGAAAACCTGATGGAGATAAGGTGTTCTCTTCCTCCTCTTTCTCTGAAATCCTGCTTTGGGAAAGATGGATAAATAACTTCCAGAGGAAAAGTTAAAAAACAATGAAGTTAAAATGGAAAAATTGAATGTACATATTTAATTGCTCAGGTGGGTAGAGCTGACACTTTGAATGGATATTGGTGCTTCAGGATTGTAATTCATATGGGTAGATTGGGCATGACACAATCTTGTGGCTCCTTTTGATGGCTTGGTTGATGCTTCAAAATACAGAAGAAAAAATAAAACATGCAGTGAAGCACACCTGATTCAGAGAATGTTTAACTCTCCTTAACATAAATTTGGGAGAGTGAGAGACTGGTTTTCAGATGCCTCGAAGGTGGCTCAGGCTTATTTTGAAAAAGCTAGTCAGGGAAATGTGTACTTAAGAAAAGCCTTAAGAAAAACCTATTAACTGGAAGGGTGGCAGCACATTTCACTCCACCTTTCTGTACTTAGAAAATCTCCAAATATTTCTAGTAGACTGTATATTCTCACAGTTCTAGTAGATTGTATATTCTCACTTGGCTAAAATAATTTTCTAAGGTAGCATATTGAATCAGTCAAAGGCACATTCCAATCTCAAATGCTACTCCTTTTCTTAGTTCTTTTATTTAATAGTCTATTTGCTAGTTACATGCCATTTATTTAGCTTCATAATACCATAGAATTAGTATTTTTGTTGGAAACAATAAAACTCTTGTTTCATCAAAAGCTTTACTGTGTAGAGCTGTAGGAAAATTGTACAATCTTTTCCTCACATTTGCTATTTTTATTTTTTCTTTCAATTTGTTATTGTTTTCCACCACACAGCTTTGTCTCCTGCAGATTGTCAGATTTGTCAGGATTCCTTATTTATTGGAAGCTTTTCAAGCAGAGGGGTTATTCTTTTACTAGCAACTCTAAAATATATCCCCAGAAGGTATGACTTGTATTATGATAACCTAGGCAGCAAGAAGGGATACAACTGAATAACAGAATACTAAATAAATAAAACTGACTTTTCTTTCATCTGCGCAATTCAGCCGGGAGTACTTCCTTTACATGAGCTATTGAATTTGAGTGGATCCAGTCATTTATTATGACAGGTTGCAATTAGTCAGCATGCTGCTTATGTTTGCTTAAGATTCTGCTTGCTGGAATACTGAAAATGTTTGAACAAAAGAAAGCCATAAGACCTTTGACTAACTAACCTAACCATGGTCTGGCTGGAGATATTGGTTCAATTTTCATGAATAATAGTTTTCAGGAAAAATGCTCTAAACCACAGCTTTGCTCTGTGTTCCCTTTCATTGCTTTATTTTTGTAATTTATTGAAATCTCATTTTATAACATAAGATTATTTGGGGTGGGATTTGTTTAAAAAATTATTATATAGCCTGCAATTTCTAGCACAAGGGGAGTCTGAGATGGAAACTTTTATCTATCTGCATTATTACACAAATAATAACAACATTTAACAGCCTTTTGTCTCTGAGGATTAAGACAGAAAATTGAACTGCATTAATGACTAATTAGTATTTTCAGCATCTTCCCTGTGCATGACTCAGGAAAAAGGTAATTTTCTTGACTTTTAAAAATTTATCCCCCCTAAATATGAATATTTTCTTTAATTTAATATCTTTATATTATGAATGGGAAAATGTAAAATTTTATTTTAAAATTTGAGAACAGATCACATTTAACTTGAGATATTTCTATCTATGGGAAGTTGTGATTTCTCTGTATTGTGGAAAATCTGTTGTTATGACAAATATGTTAATGTAAAGCATACAATGAATAAAAGAGGTATAAACATTTTTTATGGCATTGTCCATAGATGGAAACAGGAAATTCTCCATTACCTATATCTAGTCTTTATAGGGTCCATGCAGTTTTAAACACGTAGTTTTTCAAGTGAATGTTCGGAACTCCAGCAGGCTAGATTTTGAGGATTGTAGCAAGAAGAAAAATGGAAAGAGAAGTTGGTTCAATTTGGTGAAGAAAACATAAAAGCAGAAAGGGGTCTGGAGGATATAATAAAGCCATTTAAATTGTTTGGGAGAGATGGGTGAATGACTTCCAGAGTAAAAAAAATCCCCATTGCACCATGGGTATTTTTACAAGCTTGAATTTCTTAAAAGTCATTTCAGTCCACTGTCTTCTTGACCATAATATGAAGGCCTTTCCCCCAGATTTTA
>VWYI01052140.1:0-26240 GCA_013399455.1 Anthoscopus minutus
TTTGAGGGAAAACACCACAAGTTTGTAGTGTGAAATTAAGGGATGAAAGCAATAGGAGTTTCAAATCCTTTTTTTGCTCATGAACTGATCTACAGCTATGTAGTCAAACATGTGAATTCATTAAGATACCATTTATTAAGGAACTTAAGCCTGCCAAATTTTAACCATGAATGATTCTACTATCAAGAATAAAAATATTGGAAGACCTTTATCTATTTGGATTATAGCTATTCAGAAAAATAATAAAAATATTATTTGAAAATTTAAAATGTTAAAGATATATATAAATTTTAAATTAGAGAATGCTGTTCTTATTTTGATATGAACCATTTTAGCAAGCTATGTTTTTAGGCTTATTTTCTTAAACTGACCTGTTTTCTGTTCTGAAACTCCTTTTAATCATCCCCTTGTTGTACAGTCTTACACACTAAGTCGTTGTTATCACATAAGTCGTCCTAAAGAGGTGACAAATCATTACTTTTCTGGAGAAATAGATGTGCTACAAAAACACCTCTAGCAGGAGCAGTTACAGTTTGATTAAAGGTAAAACAAAATGAAAGTGAATGCTAGCTTTTTGTGCCTCTATAATGTTTTTCTTTACTTGATCTTTAATCTTTTAGAGAGATTAAAAGAAGAAGGCCGGTTCAATTTGTTTCAACAATAACAGTGTTAGTTCAGAAGGAGTGCCTACAAAGATCTGCAGTGCCTGACAGCAAGAATTATTAACGACAGTAGCAAAGATGTAGTCATGAATTTAAAATACAGAGATATTTTGCTTACCTGTCATTGCAATTAGCAGTATGCAAAATGGCTGTGATAAGTAGTCATGGTAATAGGAGACCCTTTTTTAAATCAGGACATATTTGAAAGAATTTTTTCAATAGTATATCCTCTCTCACTCCTCAGGGGGATTCTTACTGCAACAAAATAGATATGAAAACATAATTGTAAAATCTCAACATTTGCTGAGGCATTGTGTATCTACAGCATTGGACTGGAAAGAACTATTTTTTTTCTCTATCTAACCCAGAAAATCTTGGATAACAAATATCTGTCTTTTAAAAGATATCTATATCCATCTAGCTATCTATATATGTATGCTAAATATAAAATAAAATATAATTAAGTTGCTTGGTGGGGGGAAAGATGTTCAATAACTTACCTAGAGAAGCAGTAAAAATGCTGTTTATTTGCAGAGATATTTAAAACTAAATTGCCCAAAGCACTGGAAAAGTTTATGGAAGAAAACCATTTTGCTGGGGAAGGCAATGGACTACATAAAGTAATATGCCTTTTCCATCTCTAATTCCATGATTCACATAGTAAATGAAGATGACAATTTTTTTTTCTTTTACCCAATAAAAAGAAAAACATAATCTTTTGAAAATTCTGCCCTCCTTTATTCCAGGAGATACTAAGGTTGAAAAGTCTGACACGTCCACTAACGATTCTAAAATTTCTACAAAATAAAATTAATTCTTTATAATTAAGCACCATTTCAAAAGTACTGTATCGTGATTATGATTCTAAAACATGATTCTGAAACGTTACCTTTGGTCATGGTCCAACATAATTTCCTGTGTATGCCCAGAGCAAAATGAAATGGCAAAGACATACAGGTAAACAAAGGGTACACGACAGGTATTTAAGCCAATTTGAGCTGTCTACTATCTATCTACTGGTCAAGTTACAGCAGTCACATCAGTGATTGATCACATTAGTGAGAATTCCTGAAATGACACAGTGGCTTGGAGTCTTTCCAGCCTCACCAGGGATATTTACCAAAATACCTGAATTTAACCTTGTCACCTGGAGCTCCACCTACAGCCATTTATGAGAGGGCTGCTCTGCCATGCAATTCTGGCTGCCTACAACAAACAGACTGAACAGGGAGTCTCAGTTGTTGATCCCTGTCCCAAAAGGACTCCTGGGAGTTTCAAATCTTCCCATGGAAATGTTAGCAGACACTTCTCTGCATGACCCCAGTCTCTCAACTATTACAGCAGAGAGCTGTGAGATGCAGAATCAGCTATGGCTCCCTCCTCTCCACAGGGAATAGAAGGGTCATATCCTGGAACCATACAGAGTTTCCTATTGGACAGAAAGAGCAATAACCGAGCTCTCCACTGTCTATGCCTCTCACCTACTCTTTATTACAGTTTGGTGAGCCTGGAGTAACCTTGGGTTCCTCACAAATTCACCTCCCTCAGGATATACCCCATGCACCTTCTTGAGAGCTTATACATCCCAGACACCAAAACCAAAAATTTGAGATCTGCTCCTGTGGGCTGATTCTTCCTAAACAAATTATGAAAATTCTTATGGAAAAGGGTAGTTTAATCCTGTTTCCAGAGTGATAATAGAGCTTCTTGAGCATAATAATCAATATCATGTTGGATTGGAGTAGGATTGGAGTAAGTGGTCTTGCACCTCTCTGTGCATATGGAACAGTGTACAAAAGTATGTTATTACCACCCAAAATTTTATAAATTCTATATAAAATAGCAACATCAATGTATAGCATGATACACTTGCCAAATGCAACTTTGGGGGAGGGAGGGAAGGAGGGAGAGAAGCATATTTACAGCATGTTTCTTGCATCTGGATTGCTGAACAGCAAAATTATATTCAAACTGCATTCAAGGGAAACTTATTATAAGAAGTACATACAGAAAGCAGAAATACTTCTACCAAACCTGGGAACAATGCTCATATATTTAGATATGTTTTACTTTGCATGTATCAAATTCTCTAGGGACACAAATCAGCAAAACTACTTCAGCCTAAGATTAGCTCTGTGCACTTTATTGGGGTTATTTGTGTGATTAAAGAGAAATAAAAGCTTAAGTGCCAAACTTAAGAATTACACATTTTAACAACTGTAAGATTATTGTCATCAAATAAAACATGCAAAAAAAAAAATTTTATAAAAATAGATCTTATAAACATATTTCCAACTCACCAGCAACTTTTCCCCATTACCCAAAATTTGCAGGTATCCTCACCTCATCCATTTCTAGAGAGAATCCTCATATATGTCTCTTTATTATACCCCGATAAACAACCAAAACACAAATGTCCAAGACATCCTGATCTCTGGAGGAAGCACAGCAATTTTTTTACAGCGCTCATCTGTTAATTATCCTAGAGGGACAAAAAAGAGATTTGAAAACTATACCTAGAAAACTGCAAAGAAAATTGTTAAGAAAACTGCCAAGAAATATGGTTTCTATCCAATAACTAAGCCAAAGTGCTTCTGCAAGAGGCTAGCACTCTGATCCTGACTAACAGTCAGTAGCAGCAGCATCTTCTTGGATTCTAAGAAGGACCATGATATAAAAGACACAAGTCCAATAGATACATCACCATAAGTGTGCTCTGGCAACAATTCACCACACCTATTTAGAAATCCTTATAGGAAATTCTACCAAATTTTCTCATCTCATAGTCCCACTTTTTTTGCCCCGGATTCAGTCCGATCAGAATCCAAGCAACTCTATCTTCAAAAGAAGTTGAAAACTCACAGCAAGAAATGCTTAACTGTTACTGTAGAAAAGTTTTGTAGATTAACAAAGTATCTAAGCACTATGACTGCTCCTGCTGATCACGATTTCATACGTGCTCCTTAAGGCACAGGTATTTTTCTTTTCCCTCCACTACAAGCATAAGATAAAAGTTTTGGTTTAAAAATATTTCTTACATTTCTCTAAAACTGAAGTAAAATCTTCCACAACTACCATCATAGTTTTTTTCTTTTCTGTCTCAGATAACACAACCAATTCTCTTGCAACACAGCTGAAGTGCAGGAAATTTTGGTGTACTTAATAAAGTATTAATAAAGTAAAGTATTAATAAAGTAAACTATTAATGGTTTAAGAATAGAATTTTATCTCTCATCAGATCGAAACATCTGCCAATCTGCACTACTATTCTTCAGAACCCTATAAAACATAGATTTTATTAGGTTTCAGGACTGACATTTAAAACAGAGCCTAAAAGGCAAAATACATTACCATACCTTTACAGTTCTTTTACTCTACGTGTAAATTCTTTTCATTAGCAGACATGACCTGGCCAGCTCCTTGCTCACAGTAGGACACCCTGCACTAGTCTAATAGTATAATCATTGCAACAGAATAACTGTCTTAATTCTTTTCAATTTTCGTTTTCCAATGAAGAGCAGTTTCTCCAGTCAATCAAAGGTCCTTGGGAATGGGTGCTTGGCAAATTCCTCATAGGCAGCCACTACGATGGTCCACTGACCACACTGAAAACTGTACACAGAGCTGTTACCAAAAGAGCTGGCCTCTATTCCTCCAGTGGGAAAAGGCTCTGCCACAGGTAAGTTGAGCTCCAGAAACTGTATTTTTCCAAAATTTCAGAGTTGACTAGAAAAAGAAATGCAGCGTTTGTTTGCTCATGACATACATGCACTGGTGAGCTTATTTTGAACACTTACCATCCTTACTCTGCTACCAGTGTATTATTCATAACTCCAGAGCATTTCCCAATCCTTGCAGATGCCTGAAAATATGGACAACATGAGCATAGATAA
Source organism: Anthoscopus minutus (assembly GCA_013399455.1). NCBI lineage: Eukaryota > Metazoa > Chordata > Aves > Passeriformes > Paridae > Anthoscopus > Anthoscopus minutus. Next base: position 4,556 of record VWYI01052140.1, read on the forward strand.
AGAGGCAATGCCAGTAACTGTGTACTAAGAGGCTCAGAAGAGCCATAATACCATTCTGGCCAATTAAAATATTCATCCTTTCCTTGTTAACATAAAGCCTCTCCATGTTCAGTTTCTCAGTTAAACAGGAGGTAAACTGGTTTGCACAGCAGTGCTTTAGTGAGATGGAATCTGATTACACTTAATCTCCCAAAACACAAAAGTGTGGCTTCCCAAGAGTTAATAAAAAGTGATGGTTAGAAATTAAAAGAGTATTACTTCCAAAATGAACTTAAGATCAAGTACAAGGATGTCTAATTACCAAATTAAAAACCTGCATTGAGAGGTATTTATTTCACAAGCATGCATGGGTGGAACAAGCCATGATTATATCTCTCATCCTTTAGCATATGCATTTCTTACAGAACTACATTGCACTAGTGCTTAGGAAGCTGATTGCTCCTGCTTCCTTTTCCAAAAACTAAGTGCCATAATGTTGGGTATATGAGTAAAAGGATAATAATACCATATGGAAGCAGAGGAACTAAAATATTGATATTTCATTTTTTTCATCCTACTGGGGATCTGTCATTCTTTAGATTGTTCTGATATGTAATAGAGAGAAAAACTTTTCATGATCACAGATTTATGTAAGTCAGGTTTGTATGCCTAAAAGCACTCAGAGTTTGACCTTGCATTTCTGAATTTTTAGGAGTCTCTATAGGAATCCAAACCAAAATTGTATAGTATAAGTATATTGTATTATAATTGTATTATATATATGCTGACAGATAGGGCTTAAAATATTCTGGAGGACCTGGCTAATCTTCAGAGGCATATTTCATTCTCAACTAAAACAGAGAATTAAGTAAAAGATGGTGAATCTTTGTACTTAATATTCACACCTTTTCCAGTCTCTAGCTGTGAGAACCAGTGTTAGTATTCATAAAAATTTTCTACAATCACATTAGAAGAGACCGTATACAATTTATACTTGACAGTCCAGGTTAGGACAGTGCACATTAAGTTACAGGTCACAGTAAGGTGGTGGGACTGCAGTGAAATGACACTGCATTATTTTCTAAGTCTGGCAGAATTATTCTACTGCTTTTGGAAGAGCATTTGAACACTGTCTTCTCCTTGTTGCTACCTATCACAATGAGTAAATGAAGAAAACAAGAAAGTCACAAATATAAGTCACGTTTCTCTCCAGAAGAAGGGTAACTGTTGCAGAAATAACAAAATATTAGCATGAATCTATACTAATAATTAGTAATTAACAGTCAAATAAAAATTGTCTAGGATCTCCACACAAATCTTGCCATCTGCCTGCAATGAAAATCATGAAGTGTATCTCTGCTTAAGTGGAAGTCACATGAAGGAGATGTAAGTAGAACCAATTCAGCAAATTAAAGAACCTTGTATGATAATGGGGGTCTTTACTCTAAAAAAGAGGCCCATCACCTTCAAAATTCCTGAATCTATTATCAATATTAAGAAATAGAATCTTCTCAAAAGTTGTATGACTCTATAAACACAAACAGTCTCCAATTCAATACATGACACCATATAAACAGAACAGTATGTAACAAAAAGACATTTGACTAAAGCAAAAAAGTCCTGGTAACCAGCAAAAAGATATCTTGATGCAGATAGCTTTGTCACATTCCCTATCCAACTTGCCTACATGGACTTTGAAACCTGTGGGGAGAGGTCAGGGACTGCCCTGTGCCACACACTTATGGTTCCAGGAAGCTTTACAGTGCATCCACTGCAGGTCAAGGCTGAGCTCAATAGCCAAGTTGAAGCATATCTAAGAAATAGAATAAGACATCAGCTAGAGAGAGGAGGAGGAAGAGTTAGAAAAGAGCTAGAAACAACAGGAGGAACACCAAGTTCCAAGGAGAAGGAAGAGGAAGGGGAAGAAGTGCTTCATGGCAGATATCCCTGCAGCCCATGAAACACTTACTTTATACCATGCACTTGAAAGACTGAAACTGCACTCACAAAACACATGCCTCTCTAATTAAAGTTGATTAGCTGTTTATGCCATTGTGTTAGATATGTGTATCAGATGATAGAGAGTGTGTCAGAGGATGAGAGCAAGCATGGAAGCTGCCATACAATTTGGATGCTGGTGCTGTCCTGGTGTGTGCACCCTTTCAACACTACTCTCCCTTGACAGTGCCTGTGTGACACAGTAGGTTATGAGACTGGAAAGGATCTTCAGTTGAATCTTGAATACTGTATATAAAGGTTCATACTTCAGACATCTGTACAGGGAACAGTTGGAAGATTTGTCCAATCTCTTTCCCTTATAATTTTGAAGGTAAATAATTTGGCACCAAATCCATGGCACAAAGAAGCCAAAGCAATACTGAGTGCAGTCCTTCATGCAAAACCAAAGTGCATCTGTTCTAGCTCAGAAAGGAGAAATATTGAGATATGGGTTATTATATGGGTCTTGGGAATTTTGGATGATCTCAAGCAACACTGGTTCCATGTAAAAATAAAGTACTATCAAACAAGGTGGGAGAAGGAAGAGGCCAGGGAGAGTGTACGCATGTGTCAGGGCAGTGGAGCATGCCCTTACTAACTCAGCATTTGTAAGGCACATCTGTATCTTTGTATTTAAGACAACTTCATGTAGCTCTCCCAAGTGTCTCTAAATGCAGAAGTACAGACAGCACAAAAGCAAAAACTAGGAAAAATGTAGAGGACAGAATTCACACTAGAAGACAATAAAGAAGCTTTAAGTTATGACATGGCTCGTTATGTTAAGGTTGTATTACTTGCTGATTGCCATGTAGGAGAATGAAATTGTTGAATAACCTGCCCAATGCACCCTGCTCTGAACTGTGGCTTGGCTGCTTTGACAGAAGAATTTGTCCTCTGGTCCTGTTTTTGCATCTGCACTTCTGCTATAGTCAAATAAGAAAAGGATCTTTATTTTGCATCAAATTTATGTGTCTGCTTTCCTTTAGCAATTAGAAAACCATTCTAAAGAAATTAATTTGAAACATTATGATTTTTATGCCCGGCAGCATGTATCAGTAATAAACTGGGAGGCTGTATCAGGAACTGGCATAGAGTATCAATAGAGATTACAATATTCTAAGATGTGTAAAGTGGAACAAATATTTAAGCGAGCAAGGCATAAGAGAGTTTAGCCCTAAGGATTAGATTAATTACTGTGGGGTCAGTTTCCCCAGGATAGGATTTTAAACGTTAAGATTCATTGTTTCAGAGCACATATGATGAGAAAAAAAAAAACAAAACAAAAAAAAAGAAAAAGAAAAAAAAAAACAACAGAAATTCAACTGGATAACAATAAATCTAGGATTCAGGCACTAGAGTCATTTGCAAATAGAGATTGCTGGGGACCTGAACACTGCAGATTATATATCACAGAACATGGTATCTCAGTTCATACGTGGACAGAAGGCAGTAAAAACCTCTTAGCAACTTCACCTCAGTGCATCAGTTTTTCACTTCTGAAGCCTCTAATCATTTGATGCAACTGCAGAATCCAAAGAAATTCAAGTCATATAAAGTCAAAGTAGTCATTCCTGAGTTCCCTTCTTGACAGTGATGGAGTCCTCACTTCAGATATACATGCAAGGATGATTTGAAATTACATCATCCCAAAGCACCCATAAGCTCCTGTTGCACAGAGCATTTTGGCACAGTTTATTCCACAAAAATGTGACTTAAATTCTTTTGCAACTCTAATGCAGTTAGTAATGCAGCAGTTGACCAGAAAAATACCTACAAGTAGTCTAGAAAACAAAAGGGAGATAATTAGTCTGAATTGGTACCAAGAGAAAAGCCCTAGAAAGAATCTTTTGTAAAATTCTCTTTCCTCAAGGCTGTGCACATTTAGACTACAAACCCAGTTATGGAAAGATATTGCACAATACTTACAGTGAAGTTTCCAGGCATGAGGAATTCTTTGCTGATATTTTACTACATGATTTTTTCTTTTTTTAATCGACTGAGTTAGTTAATGCACTGAAGTATTCTTTGATACTGCAGAAGAATTTTCCAACTTAAACAACTTGCTCAAACTTATCACCCAAACTAAAATCAGATGAGCTAAGCTTTAATGAATTATGGCAACAGTTTACAGGCAATGTGCAAATTAAATATTTTTCGCCTTCCCCTACATTCAATTGCTACCAGAAACTATGTGGAATGTTCTGGTGAGGGAGGCAGTGAAGAAAAATTTAACTAAAGGGTGATCGACATGCTACCAAGAAAAATCTGCCACTGATTTCAACAGGCTTTAAACAACTAGAAAATTTTTTTCTCCTCTCTTCCCCTCTGTTCTTTGCTATTTCCACACATCTTATCCGAATGCTGGTGATACAGCAACCAGCAGAATGCCTCTTTCCTGTATTCTGCTCTCCCTTCTCACTTCAACAAAATTCACTTTAATTGAGACTAATTAGTGAAATATCTCATATACTTAAACTGAATATAACTTTCACTCCACTCCCCAGAAGTTTGCTTTACTCTCCAGCTGGTTCCCTGAGCAGCTTTGCTGTTGCAACGAAACATTTCAGTACATCTAGGTACCTAGCATTTCCATGTTAAACATCACTCTTCAGATGGGCCATTTTGTGATGTTCCTGAAGAAAATGGCCTTTTAAAAAGGCCATTTTGTCAATTATCCCCAAGGCTGTACTTTCTTTCTTACCAGAAGGAATAAAGAGAAAGTTTTGCAAAAACACTTGAGTGCAGCATTTGCCAAGAACAACCAAATTCTGGTTAAGGTGCTTGCAAACACTACAGATGACAAAACATGTTTCAAGATAGGTACTTTGGAGGTCCACAGGTTTTGAATGTTGCACAGCAGTTATATGTGTGGGTTAAAAATACACATGTAGAACACTGAGTATGGCTTTTTATTTATTTATTTATTTATTTAAAGAAAGGCCCAGTGTGTGATTTTTACCACTGTGCAGGTCATGGGAAAGGCAAATTAAGCAGGATAATTAAGACAGAAGAAGCAGAGGAGCAACATCAACATGCTTAAACTATTGAAAAGGAAGAGGAGGAATCAGCAACAAAATGCTGTTTGAGTTTCTCCAGTTATTGAATTAAATGCCAGATTAAAGCTTTATCTAAACACACCAATTGTGCCATTTCTACTCAAATCAATTACAAACCTCATTATAGTTACACAGGTGGAAAACTCTTTACAGACCACCTTGTATCATGCCTTAAGTGATTTACACATATCCACAAAGGGTCACAGCTGCTGAATTAAACCCATTTTACAATCAGAGTAAACTCATGTAATTTTTGTCTATATGGAGACTAATAGATGGTGATTTTTTAAGTGTATTAAAAATCCAGTTCCCAAAGATAATTTCAGGCGATAGAGTTATGTTTTCTCTCATTTTAACATTTTTAAACAATGACCATCTGAGCACATAGCTGAAATCAAGTATCTTCCACCACATCCAATTATGCTTAACTGTGCTATTTTAATATTCTTCATTTTAGGAGGTATTGTATCCTTAATTTCTAAAACCCTCCTCAAAATATCTTAATACCAAGCTTAACAACTTGTTCAGTTGCAGGACCACAAAGTTGGAAAGACTGTTTAAGAGACTTGTTTATTCACTTCAAACCTGAACTGCTCTTCAAATGGCCTTCTAAACTAAGGTGTCATTAGCAACGGCTGAACTGTTGCTAATGAAGTTTGGTGAGAAATAGGAACCATGAGTCTGTACTTCTGATTAATAATTGATTTCCTGGATGTGTCCATGTGTGTTTTTTTCTGCAGGAATTTTGCTGCCATTCTTTCAGCATACTGACACATGGTAGCTCGGTTGAGGAATGAAGAGCTCTCATTTGACATTTTCCTATATGCAGCTCCATAGCTTTCAAGATTTTCTTGTCTGTACAACCGTAATATGAATTCTGCATTTGGCATTATCCCCTGAATAATTCCATTATTAAGGAAGCTTGGAAATGAAAGACTTTTTTCTTTCCTTAAGGCATTTGGCCATTCTTTTATATGCTCAGAATAGGAAACCGATTTTCTGTACACAAAATGGTTCATAATCATTATGCAAAGTCAACTCCTCAGTCAGTAAGTGGACATTTTTGAAGGGTTTTGTGTTCAAAGAATGCACCACCACACACAGTGGAACAAATAAAACCAAATTACCTTGAAATAAATCAAAGAACACAAGACGATGGGGAGTGGCGGGGCAGGGGGTGGGTGTGATGGAAGGAGTAAAAATTAAATAATGTAAGATAAAATAAAAAAAGAGAAATGGAAAATGGCCTTCCCTACCAAGCTATTAGTGTGGGTTGAATGCAGTTTCCAGTAGGCACATTTTGCATCCCCTCTACAGAAGTGTACTTTCCATTGCTGTCATGGCACTATAGTACCAAACCCACAAATCCTTCCATCTACCTATAGCAGTCTCTTAATTTCCATCTGCGTGCATTTGCTTGATTGATTTTATCATGAGACTATTAAGCTTTATTTCAATTCAAACAATATATTTACAGAAACATTAATAAAAGCTTTTACTATAACTGTGCGTTTTCTGCCACTAAATTTCATTGCCCAAGCTCTGAGATATTCAAGAGTACAGCCTTTTTAACAGTTTGAAAATGAATAGGCAACAGTATAATTTGTTACCAATGACAAACAAACACTTTACCATTAGTCAGCATTCAAATAAATCACATTGTCTGGGCTTGTCTATGCTCAAAAAATTGTCTGGTCTAACTCTGACAGTATAGTCAGAATGACATAACCTCCTTGTTGCAAGTAAAATTTATAGCACTGAAATTTAAAGTAAACACCATATAACCTTATCCACACCATGATCTGCAATAATTTTTAAATAAATCAGATTCCAAATCAAGGAAAGTTAACATTGGTAGTAAATTATACTTAAAAAGAAAGCTCTGATATACACTTTTTTTTTCCCCAGCTAAGATGAATCATCAGTCCTTTTTGGCTCCTTTACATCTAGAAAAATGGTCAGGAAGGAAAGAAAATACAAAGTTATTCTCTCAGCGTACAACACTGCCATTTGAAACAGCTCCTCTGCTGCATCGTTAAGCCTGAACTGCTGTTACCAAAAACAGGATGCCAACTGAGAGAATAGAAATTCAGAAAAGTAGATCAGGACTGAGCCTGTACCAGTATCAGCCAGTACCTTTTAAAAAACACTTGATAGTTGCAAATTTCTGCATGCATTTGCTCTGTGCTCACGAGCCAATTAAAAAAAAAATCCTTCACTTGAAATGCCAGTTGGTCAGCTCATTAAAAAAGCCTCACTGACAACACTAGAAAAGGGGCAAATGTCTAACATAGTCTATCTTGAACATATTATTGGCCTATTTAAACAAGAATGAGAAAGAATAGTGTTTCAAAAAGCAACAACAAACCACAACCAAGGCAAACAAAAACCCCTTACCTAACAAAAATTTAGCCTTTTAAAAACCAAATTCAGCAAAATTGAACCTCAAAATCTTCCAGAAATTCTCCTCAGCCTCATTCTATGGCTGTGTGAAATTGAATCCTTCAGGAGCAACAGCGTATCAAAGTGCTCAGATCAAAACTTATATACACACACCTTACAATACAGGTACTCTGCTTTCCAATACAGTGTCTGAGTTGCACCCCTTGGCTAATGCAGGGATTGAGGAAAAATAGCTACATTCTCTAAGGGCTGTTGAACAGAGCTTTCCACTAAAGGAACAACTTCAATGGAGGGCTGCATCCAGCTCTGGGGTCTCCAGCACAGCATTGCCATGGACCTGTTGGAATGAGTCCAGAGGAGGCCCATGGAAATAATCAGAAGGCTGGAACTCCTCTCCTATGGAGACAGGCTGAGAGAGTTGGGGCTTTTCAGCCTGGAGGAGTCTCCAGGGAGACCTCAGAGCACCTTCCTGTACCTAAAAGGGCCCTAGAAGAGAGCTGGAGAGGGACTTTTTACCAGGGCAGGTAGTTACAGAACAAGGGAGAATTGCTTTAAACTGAGAGGAAATAGGTCTAGATTGGCTGTTAGGAAGAAATTATTTACTGTGAGGGTGATGAGGTACTGGAACAGGTTGCCCAAAGAAGCTGTAGATGCCCCACCCCTGGAAGTGTTCTAGGCCAGGTTAGATGAGACATTGAGTAACCTGGTCTAGTGGAAGATGCTTCTGTTCATAGAAGGGAGGGTGGAAGTAGAATAGCTTTAAGGTCCCTTCCAACCCAAACCATTCTAGGATTCTGTTTAGAATAGAAAGGTTTCCACTGTGCATAAAAAGAAAGACACCGTTTCCTTCCTCTGCCAAGCAAAACAAAACTAGAGACAATACCAAAGACTAACTAGAATTGTATTAGTCAATGAAGCCCCAGTATAGTCTCAATCCATACTAATGAAATTGAACTGCAAGTCTTCAGGACCTTTGAAGAGCCACATATGTGAATCAAAGGGAATGCCCAGACCTTAGACAACAACCATCAGGCTATTTAATTTCAAAACTGAAGCCCTACATAAATGCCACAAAACATGTTGTCCATGTGATCAGTTTAAAGAGCCATGTACTCTTTTATTCTGCCTGTGTTTAGTATCATACTTTTTCTAATAGGAGTCTGTCCCCTGCCATTTCAGGGTAGAAAAAAAATCTCAATGTGCAACTTCAGAAGCCTTGAGTTTTCTTCACCTTCTCCTCACAGCCACAGGTTTTGCAAAACATTGAGAGAGTGACAAGGCTCCCAAAAATTCTCATTTCAATGGGAAAACTCCTAAAAGACAATTAAAAAAAAAAAGACAGTCCCAGTCTTCCCCCTCCCCCACACAAAAAAAGAAAGCCAAGGCATCCATTTGTTGGTCACTGTGCCTGACCAAGGTGGTTGAGTCATCATCCCTGGAGGTGTTCAAGGAAAGCCTGGATCTGGGTCTTTGCACCTTGTTCGAGTTGACATGGTGGTATTTGGCCATAGGTTGGACTCGATGACCTCAAGAGTTCTCTTCCACCCTAACTGATGAACTGATGGATTCTGTAAAAGCACTCCCAGCTGAGGCAAATGGCACACGCAGGGCTCTCCCCGACCTTGCACCAAGCTACTCCTTTCAGCTGTATGAGAGCGAAGCTCTCCCACATCCCTCAGCGCCAGGCAACACAGTTTCCATCGGGACAAATGAACATTCCTAACAAACGCAGTTACCGGCCACGCGCTCAGTAACTCGCGCACGGCGGACTACAACTCCCGGCATGCTCCGCTTCGCCCTGCTATGCCCCAGAGCACACCGGGAGCGACACCACCCGCCGGCCCACACGCGCCGCAGCGCCCTGGCACGGCGCCGGGGGCGCCCACGTGACTCAAATGACGCGCTTCGATTGGACCAAACTGCTGCCAGTCAACTGTCCCCGCGGCTGGCAACTGGCGCGACGCTCCCCTGCGCGTGGGACTGTGCCGCTCCGGTTGGCTGCTCGGGGATGACCCGCCCCTTTTAAATACCTGTCGCTCCGTGACAGGCCGTCACCAGAGTTCCTGTTAGGAGGGCGCTACAGGAGGGGATCGCCTCCTCCTGAGAACCCGCCCTTCCCCGGTAGCTCCTCCCACTCCGGAGGGGCGGCAATGTCAAACGGCCCGCTCGCGAGGGAGGGCGGAAGGGAGACGCGATCCGGCCCTTTCCCTCCCGCCTGGATCCTGTCCGCAGATCCCTCCAGGCAGAGCTCCCCTCCCCGCCCCGGCGCTGCCCCCCGGTGCCGTGCGCGCGCCTCGGGCCGTCTCAAGCGCCGCTCCTCCGGTTCCTTGGCCCTGCCCCCGTTCTGGCCATGGCCCCGCCCCCCGGGCTCGCGCGCGCCGCGCTGTGCTCCCCCCGTCCCCGGGGGACGGTGACGGCGGCGGCGGGAGGAGGAGGCAGCGGCAGAGCCCGGGTGCGCCAGGAGGCGGCGGGGAGTCAGCGAGGAGCGCCCAGCAAGAACGGGCGAGCTCCGCCCCGCCCGTTGCCGAGCCCCCCGCCCCCTGCCCTTCGTCCCTCCTCTCCTCCCCTCCTCCGCCTCCTCCTCCCCGCACGCGCCGGGCGGAGGGAGAGGCTGCGAGGGAGCCCCGGGTACAACATGGCGGAGCACTCGGCCCCCGACCACAAGCACAGACCCGCCGCCAACTCCGCGGCGCCACTCCACAGCCGCGCCGGGGCGGGCGGCGGCCTGTCGGGGGGCCTATCGCAGCCGGCGGGCTGGCAGTCTCTGCTCTCCTTCACCATCCTCTTCCTGGCCTGGCTGGCTGGATTCAGCTCCCGGCTCTTCGCCGTCATCCGCTTCGAGAGCATCATCCACGAGTTCGACCCCTGGTCAGTCGCCGCCGCCGCCGGGCGGGACGGGGAGGCGGGAAAGCACCGCGCCATGAGTCGCGGCGGGGGAGACCAGCGGGTTCCCTCCGCCGTGGCCGCGGGGACGGCCGGAGGGCCCCGCCACCCGCCCCCCGCTCCGCCACTCCGCGAAGTTGCGCCCCTGCCTGTTCCCTGGAGGGAGCCGGCAGCCTCTGCCGCCCCGGGAGCCGAGGAGGAGGCAAGGAAAGAGAGAGGGAGGCGGTGCGGACGGGACGCGCTGTGGCAGGTCGGAGGGAGCGTCAGGGGTCGCCACCGCGGCGCGGGAGAAGGGAAGCGCCAGGAGAGAGCGGCGGTGCCGGGAGCCGAGGTGTCCCCTGCGGCGGAGACCTCGGGAACGGGGCGGCGGCAGTTGCCCCGCATCCCTTGGAGTTGCGGCAGGACTCTCCGCCAGCACGGGGAAAGTTGTGGTGCTGGCGGGGAATCGGGAGTCGGGCAGGAGTCAGGGACTGGTAGCGAAGCAGTTGTGCCAGGCGTGACCCGCGCTCCGGTCCGGGTCCCGCTGTCGCGGCGCCGGTCCCGTGTGTGCGGTGCAGCTTCCCGAAGTGGTCTTTACTAGAGTCCTTGTCGGCCGGGGAGGGAGCAGGGAGAGGAATGCACTACAGGAAGTAATCTTCATAAAAGTGACTTGAGGGATTACAGCGAAATGGTTGACATTGATTTACTGCCAGGTGTTTCGAAGGTGCGTTTCTGAGCCCAAGGACTTTTGCTGTTTCCCACACATCTTGATTTTTCCAAAGATTGCTTTCCCTCCTGTAGAAGCCCTCTGTTCTTTTTCCCTCTTTTTCGGTCTCTTGGAAGGGACCGAAACCATTTTATGCATGAGATCAAGAAATGCTGCACTCGTTCCTTGTAGCAAGGCGAAGTGAAAGATGACAAGACTTGTGGGGCAGTGTTGTAATGCGAAAACGTGACGGTGAATTTTGATACTACTGGTTCCTACATCCTGGGAATCCGTGGGGTTTTTAGAACTTTAAGTAGGGTAAGTGGCAGAAGACTTTAGCATAGTGAATTGTCAGATTTTCATTTAAGATTTTATGTCTTGAGTCTCACTGTTAATTGCATGAAGGAAGGGAATGCTTCGTTTTGAAATGCATGCTAGATACTCTGTGCTAAATTTCGTGTGAAATTGTTGCTGAAATTGTACTTCTTTGCAAAGCATGCAGTCCACTTCTATACTTTCAAAAGCACAACTTCCTCTTTTCTAGTTGGCATTTTCCCCCTCTCTTCTCTCCTCCCCCCCCCAACCGGCAAATGTAATCCATTCACAAATCATGGCTCAGAATAGTGGATAGAGAACAAGGAATTGCTTTGTTTTTAAATGCTGTGTGAAGTAATAAACCTTTGTGATGTGAAAGCCAAGTATCTCAAAATATCTTCAAAATGTCAAGTAATTGCCCATGATTTAAGTGTTTCTCTGCAAACACAAATGGAAGTGCAAGCTTCCAATTAATAAAGTTAAGAATGAGGGAGAGCATAGTTTAAATACATCTACAATGAGACTATGAACCTGAGGTTGTGCCCTGTTGAGTAGTTGTCTTTTAACCTAAATTTAAGCATAAAGGCTTTCCTTTCTATTACGGAGGAAATTTTAAAGCATGCAGCCTATATTTTTTCTGCAAATTTTATCTGATTTTTATAATCAAGACTCATCCTTGTTGGATAAACAAAAATTTATCCAACATTTTATCTTATTTAAGTGCTGAATTGCTTAACTTGTTACTAAACCCTGAAGGACACTAAAACGGTGTTGTGGGAGTTAAGTTCATAGTAATGATTTAGCTGTAAAGATAAACTCCTGTTTAAAGCGATGTGTAAATTGATGCAAAGTCATCTTCCTGAGTACACAAACAGAAGACATTGCTGCCTGTGCTGCTGGATGTACCCTTGTTAATTAGGGAATAGATGAAGTTGACAAAACTCATTGATTTTAATGCAGGTCTGTGAGAAGAAGTTGAAATGTCAAGAATCATGCCAGTGTCGTGTTGCTGCATGCCAGAAATGGTAGAGGCAAATGCACTTAAGTTAATTAGTAGGAAAGAGAACCTAAAATGGTAGAAACTGAGTGAAAACAAAGGGCTTTATTACAGCAGCAAAATTGTTGGAAAGAATGAAATATTATGTTGGTCTCTTAAACAGTGTGGAGTAGTTAGGTAGGAATGGTTTTTCATAGTTGCAAGGGTCTTACAAGTCTGAATGTAATATGGGAAAAGAGCTTATGAAAAGACTACTAGCAGTGCTCTGTTTCTAATTTATTTTTTTAGCCACTTCTTTAGCAGCTTCTCCAGGTAAACTGGATTTTTTTTTCCAAGACAGTGGCTGTAGCCTTTGCTGTGGAACAGTTTTATATTTTCCTCAATTCTTTTGGCTTTTCCTGTTAAGCAGCAAATTGTTTATCTTTATGTGGAAAAGTATTGTTGCCTCTAACATGTAGAAAGCTTTCCCATTTACTTAGGAATCTAGTTTCCTGATATGGACATATGAAACCATCAAGGGTGGGAAGAAAGGCAAAATTACCTTGGGTTTTCTATGTATTAATTGAATCAAATACCACTTTTTTTTTTTTTCTTAACATCATTTTTTTCTTAACATCATGACTGCCTTTCTGTCAGTAAAATTAAGTTTTGATTTGGGATAGAAGGGAGATTTGCTACGTTTGTAAAATCAGCCCTGAGACTCATTTGTGTTGACATTTCTTCCAGAAGTGACCCAAATGTAGTATGATAGGCCAAGGCAGTAGAGAGAGGATGGTGTTTCGGTTTTAATCTCCATTGAAATACAATGCCTGATCAAAGTAAAACCAAACTGGTATTTTGAGGTCACCATGCTGTCGTTTAAGAACTTGTGACCTGTACATTATGGCTGGGTTTACTGTTTTTTTTTCACACTGACTACCTATTTTGTACAGTATTTTCACTTTCTGATTTATTTCTCATGTTGCGTTTACTTTCCATACTTGAGCTGGTCCAGAGACTTTGAGAACTGCATGTACTTCTTCTTGAGGGCTTCTAGGTCAGGTGAGCTGATACATTAAGTCAGGCAGCACTGACATTAAGATGTGGCATTGACAGGCCTCCAGCATTTAATTCCAGGATTTCTTTCTGAGGCCAAGAACTTGAAACATGGATAGTAATGGTACATTGGAATTGACAGATTTTATGTCTGATTTTATGTCAGATATTTATGTCTGCAATTTGGTTCATCTGTTGGCTGGTTGGCAGCTGGGTGGACCAAGAGCTTAATTTTGGTGCTGTGTACACACAAGTGCAAAGTGAAAACTGCACCTCAAAGTACAGCAGCAGGTTTAACTCAGTTGTTGAGAGCATTCTTCCTGTCAGATGTTGCCTTGAATGCCAAACTGGCTGCAGAACCAAGGCAACCAAAATCATGGAGCCCTTGAACAAGGGCTACTTTCCGTGCACTGTTTTTCTAAAGTATGCCTCAGCATGCCCATATGCTATTTCTTTTGGCTGCTTGCATCATATATATATATGTGTGTGTGTGTGTGCTTATATATGTATAACAAATAATCTGTATGTGTGCATATGTATATATAGATGTATGTGTGTATACATATTATATATATATATATATAAAATCTACCAAGACTTGCATTCTGATACTGCTACCAAGTGAAATTATAACAACTTTTGGTGCATCAGTAGTCTTCAGGAAGTACTGTCAAAATAGTACATTCATTCTATTTGTACAGTTCTTACCATTAAGTCACACACGTGAGAACTGTATCTGAATCATTAATCATATCCCATGACACGAGATCAAACTTCTCTTTCTCTTGAGAATTTTAACATCTTGCTAAAAGCCAGATTAATACCAGTTACCTTAGTGAAAACTTTCTTAAGCTGCAATACCAAAGCCCATATATGTGAGCATGAAACCCTCTTTGTACCAGTTTGCACATGCAGGGTGGCGCAGCAGTGTGGGCTCTGTCAGTTCCATTTGCCCACCTTCTCCTGGCAGGAATGTTGTCTTCTACAGCCTTGCTAGCTCTTGGTGCTGAAGAGCACTACCACAATCTCATATACATTTTTAGCTCTTCCAGACCAGCGGCATTGGTCACTCAAACCAGCAGCTTTTTACCTGCCATTAGGGGGTGACCGTTGTTTATTCTACCTCACTCTGAGGTAACATGATTGTCCTGGTAGCAAATATGGATTATAGATGTTGTAGCAATCCACTTTCTCCTCACTGGTACCATAATCTAGCGTTAGTAGAGTTTGGTGAATGGGGATGAACAGGTGAAAATAAACCTAAGGTCAGTGTCATTGCTTGAGTTTCACAGACAGACAGGTTAAAGGAAGTTGAGATTTTTGTCTCAGGCACTGTCAAATATTCAGGTTTTGCTGTGTTTAAATCATGTTTGCCAGATGGATCCTTGAGCTGTTATAAACTTGCTTCATTAGTGAAAACATGATTTAGCATCTATAGATGTTACATTAAACCTCCCTTAAAATTCAAAGTGTGACTGAAGTGAACATAAAAAGTAGTGTATGGAATTGGTCAGTCACTGGAGGTTGTGGGTTTGTGTTGTACTGACCTGATCTGATGGTTGACTTCTGGAATAGTTCTCTGTTGCCCACTATGCAGTCTTGTTTTTTTTCTTCTTGCTTGCTGTAAAGCAGTCATAGTAAATTCAATGAGGTAAATTATTAAAATACTATAACATTTTCGTTTCCTGAGCTGGTTTGCCACCAGTTTTTATATTACAGTATAATCTCTTATTTTTGAGGAAGAATATGAACGTCAGAAGGGAATGTAAATAGTGACTGATGTTAGAGGATAAACTGGGATTGAGTGACAGAGGGAAGGTGCATGCAAATAAAACCAGAGTGCATTAAGACACTGGAGCAACAGGTGATGAAAGAAGAGGTGAATAAGAGTGTGTTAAGTTAGTGTTCATAAGGAGAGGGGGGGAAAATTGTGTAAAGAGGATAGTTTCAATATATCAATTACCAGTGCTCACCCAAGTCATTGCCTGTACACCCAAGCCACTGTTCCCTGCTATTGCCTCTTGCTGGGAAAATAGATAGCAGATTGTGTACTAAATGTGTTCTTGAGAGTTGACAGCCACTTTGG
The DNA here is from genome assembly GCA_013399455.1 of Anthoscopus minutus. Taxonomy (NCBI): domain Eukaryota; kingdom Metazoa; phylum Chordata; class Aves; order Passeriformes; family Paridae; genus Anthoscopus; species Anthoscopus minutus. The sequence continues at coordinate 19,993 of VWYI01052140.1, forward strand.
TCTCCAAACTGGGTCTGTCTTTCTGGAGCCTTTCAACCCATCACACAGTCCTGTTAAAGTGAAGTACATAAATATGGATCTGTTTCGAAAACATTTCTCATTTAGAACATTTAGAACATTTAAAAATTTCTAAACATTTAGAAATGTTTAGAAAACATTTAGACTTTAGGGGTTTTTTCCCAAAACCATTCCTTTTGTTTATAATCTTAGACAACTTCCAGACCTCAGGAAAAAAATTGATTCCAATTCAGTTTGAATATAATCACTTTGAATTAATTTTGAGATGTTGCAAATTTAATGAGATTCATATTAAAAACTTACTACATGTTCTTCTTCGTTCACAAATGTTTTGATTCTGTGAAGTGAGAAGTACTCTATTTCTATTTTATTGATATATTTTTTTTAAGATTATATTTACTGTTAACATTTGAATGGTTCTTTATACTGTATTAATACTAATAATTTTAACAGAATTTCAGGAAACTCAAACTTGTTTCTGCAGTTTTATTATAGTAGAAAAAATATTCTGGCATAGAGTCCAGATCTGATTCAGTGTGGCCTGTGTGCTCTTGAAAGGATAGGTTAAAGATTTTTATGTTGAGAATAGTGTTCCAAGCTTCCCCACTGCACCACCACCTACCCTTTAATGAGGAGGATCCAAATCAGGCATCTTTTTTGATTACTTCTATTGCAGTATGACATGGGTTGAGAAAGTCTGTTAGCACAGACTTTTGGGGTTTCTCAATTGTAAGGTAATGTGGAGCTACTTGGAGGGAGCTGTTTTGAAGCCAAGTAAATTTTTCTGTAAAGTTGGTATGGTGGTAACAGTCAAGATGATGTGCACTTGACTGTACTGGACTTCTCTACAGCTTGTGAAATTGCAAAAATAGGTAAATATTAGAAATGTAGTGGAAGGAGGATAATTTGGAAAAAGAGCATTGGACAGAGTTGAAGGCATAGCAGGAACTGCTTTGTGAGTGGGGAGACCTTAGGTTAGATTTGTTCAGTTGGAATGATGCAGCTGAAAAGCAATTCACTGTGTGGCCTCATAAAACAGCAGTCATGCAAGGATCAAATCCCTGCTCTGTATCTACTGTTGTCTTCTACCATCTTTACCTAGCACTTAGTGCTTCTTTTCTCACTTGCACTGCTTGTAATTTGGGTGAACACCTCATCAGATTTCATTTGGGTGCAGTAATGGGGTTACGCTTGATAGGTGGGAGGGGCAGCGTTCATAAACACATGCAGAGTATGGTTGAGTACAGAGACTCCCTACAGACTTCTTTGGGAAAACATATGAGGTGAGATAGAATGCTTGCAAAGTCTTGACCCTTTTATTGATTTATGAATAGTAGAATGAAACAGGAAAAGGAAAACATATCCAAATGTTTTATGTAGGCTGGGTCAACTGAACCATCAAGTTTAGCTTTTAATGCCATGATTTTTTTTAATGGTCTTCAGCAAACACTCACAAGCACTTGACTAACTAGAGCAAATGCTACGATTAAAATCCTTGAATGGATTTTTTTTTTGGCAGATATCCTGTTATTTGAACAGCTTAATATGTTCAGTTTTTCAAACAGAAATTTGATTTTATTACATAGGGTTAGAGTGGTTTATAAAGGTTAGCTTTTGCTTCCTATCATAAGTCTCTCTAATAGTCTCTAGTTTTGGCAGCCTGTAATCCTAATACTCATGGTTTTGAATCTCTCTTATGTTGAACTGGTGGGGGAAGGGGAGAATAAAAATTTTGGCCAGTACAGTTAGCAAGAAAATTCAAAATCCTGTAAGAACTAATAGGTTTTAAATGGATTGAGGGTACACTAAGTTTAGGGAGGTGTCTTTGCTGTTCCACAAGAATCTCCTCTAATGTAGTCAAGTTATTTTCCATTTAATGTCTAACTGTGCATGTGTTGCAGAGTTTCCTCCTGAATTTTTGAAAATTCCATTCTTGCAAGCCCTTTGAGGTACATTTGTACTGACATTTAGGGCTACTCCTGGGGGCTTCTTTCTACTTAGGAAAGTCATTAAATGCTACTTTTGGGCCCTGTGGAGCAGGATGTATGACAATGTTTTTCTTATTATTAACCCCTTTAGCAAAACTTCTTGGAGCCATCAGTCTTACTACTTACTTGGAGAAGAAGGGGAGCTTAGGACATATATTGCTATAGTCTTTTTGTAGTATGTCCAGCACACAGACTTCATTTCCAACCCTATAGCTGAGCAAAATTTGTGGTCTTCATCTGAGCTGTTGCTGGGAATCAAACGGAGCTGTTTTTAGTGTAGATAGCTGCTGGGTCTGGGCTGGAGAGGTACCGAGAAATTGACCCTAATGCTGCACCACACCTTACATAAGTTGAAGCAGCCTAGGGAATGAATTTAACGATATAGATATGAACAAAATAGATCAGCTTCTTTCTGTATTTCCCAACTTATTGCTGCTTTCCCAGGGTAAAAGCTCCTTTGGCATTTTAGAGAATTAAATACTTGCTATACTTCAAAAGTTCTTGCTATTATGTGAGGCAATATTCCTGCACTTTAGAAAAAGAAATGGTCTGTTTTAAATAAGGAATAACTGAGTATTTGTACATGAGTGCTTGAAGAGCAGGAAACGGTACTTAAAATGTCTGTATGCTATGGGGCACCCAAGTCCAGTATCAAATGTAACTTTTTCAGAGCCTATCTAACATAAATAACTGTAAATGATAACTTCTTCCGGGTGTTGCAATGCCTATAATGTAGTTTTCTGTGGCAGTCAGTTTATATGGGTTATGTTAGTTTGTTAGGTAAAAGAACATGTTCAAGTTCTCTTCAGGTGATAATCCATGAGGAATTGCAAGAAACCTTTTCAAAACTTCCCTCACATAAACAGACAAATTCCTTAGGAAACTACGTTTTGATGGAGGACAGGAGTTTGGCTTGATTATTGATTTTTGGTGGTGTTCTTAGTGAGATAGCTATTTTCTTCTAAAATTTTTAATGCAATTATTATTTACATTTATTTAAAATAGTGGCTCACTGTATGGATAGGCACTCTGTATCCTCTTGATTTAATATGGGTTTTGCAGAAGAGAGAAATAAGATGTAATGATGTAATTTTCAATTGTTCTAGCACGGTACTGGACAGCCTACATTTTTTGAGTTCTTGGCTTTATTTTCTCAAATTTTGTATTCTCTTTTTGTAATTATTATGCTATAAATGATAGCTAACTTCTTTAAATTGAAGAAGTGTGATTTTATTTATTTTTATTCCTATCTTCACAATAGATTGGTATATTAAGAAAATCTAGGCATGGAGAATATCTCTTTGAGGATGCAGCTGATTGAGAGGAACACATTTAATAGAATATGTGTGTGCTGTAGCTAGAGGATTTGAAAATAAGAGTGATGCAGAAGCAAAGCATAACAAAACAAGTTTTCTTGTCCTGAGTACTTGTCTATGTTCATCAAGCTTTACATACGTATGCATATATATATATAGTCTATTGCATACGTTGTTTGTGCGAACTCCTTATTCTAAACTTAGCCCAAACAGCATTTGGAAGTTCAGTTAAATAACTTAGAATTTCATAAATAGTTTTGAAACATCTCTCTTGAGAAAGGTGATTTCATCTTCATGGCTGAAATATTTGATCATATTAAATATTAAAGGTCTTTAAAGAGTCTTTAATTCTTTCTCTGGCAATAGGTAAAATGGCTTAAAGTTGCAATTCTTCTAATTTAGAAAGTCAGCAAAACAAAATTGGAGGTTTGGCATTGTAATGATGGTAAGAATAACAGTAAATGGATTTAAATAACAGTAAATAGTCTTCGACTGACTACTGTAGAATGAAAGTCATGAAAGACAGTGTTTGAGTTTTCCAAGAAGCTGTGTAATGCTGTGTAATGTGTTTTGACTGTTTTATCTTGCTCAGGTGACTAGAATGATTCATATGTTGTCAGATGTCTGAAGTTACATTTGAAAAGCTATTGCATATGTCTCTCAATTAATTTTACTCTGTAGCAGTTTGAATCTTTCATTTGCCAAGTAGAGAATGGATCTTGATCCATTGATCTGATACTGGAGAGACTACCTTAAGCATTAGGAACAGTATCTTAATTTGTGATGTTTCAGGTCAACTAGTAATGACAACTGTAATTTTTCTCCTATGGCTAAATGAGAGCCAAGGAATTGTTAGTGTTTTAATTTTGTATTCTACCTTCACTTCACCAACATTAGCCCCACCCTCCCACTATAAAGCCCAGTTTTTGCTAGGCACAAGCTTGGATGATATGTTTTGTGTGAAATACGTCATGCTGGTAATTGTTCCATCACTGAGTTTTATTTTCTGGCTTTTGCTTTTGTAAGTCAGCTTCAGGGTTCTTTTTTCTTTATGCTTCCATTGCACTCTGGTTTCAACAAAACATTCTTAGCTATGCACATCATGCTTTTGCTTTGTGAGAGTGTGTTCCACACGGTGCCATCTGCTGTCTTCTTTCAGGGCTACCTTCAAGAAGAAAAAGCCACAGAACTGCACATTTGTAGAGAGAGAGAGTTGAGAAGGCATAAGGTCCAGTGGGGATTGAAGCATGAAAGGTCCTGGAACAGACCAGCTTAATTCATGTTTGGAGAGTAAGGAGAGAGAAGATTTAGGATTATGTGATCTAAGAACTGTCCCTTGAGAGCTTACACCAGGTCCTTCCCAACAATTCTCACATACCCCTGCAGTACAGGGTTTTTCAACCCCACCTGAATTGAAACTGAAGCTCTTGCTTTTGCATCCTCCTTTCCCCATTTTCATGAGCAACCACACATTCATTTTATGTCACAGTGGGACAGCAGCAAAAGGATGGTCTTTGTTTTAATAAAATGGTTTGAGAAATGAAACTCATCCTTTTTCTGTTCTAAGACAGAGAGGGAGGCTGTAGCTACTAAGCTGTATTTACCAGTGTAGCTGGCTGGTCAGAGAGGTAGTTTGCTTTTGAAAGGGCATGTTCCTGGACATAGGATGGAGGAGGCAATAGTAGAGTGTAATCTCTGAATATTTCTGTAATAACGTTTGTGACAGCTTCAAACCATATGTATGTAATAGCAACCCTAGCTCATGGTAACATGTGTTCCCCCACCTTCATATTTTAAGGTCATTTACAAGCCTGTGTGGGATTTTACTAAAATGACAGAGAAGCACAGTGAAATAGCTCAATATCTTATGGTAGAGAATGACTGTGCAGTACTAGAGGTTTTATCAGGTAATGAGAAAATAAACATGTAACTTCAATTTCATATTGTACATGGCAGGAATTTAATATTAATTATAAATACTGTCTTAAATGCTGAGTACTGCAGTCATCACAGTACACTTAATCTTTAGCATTTCTGTGTGAATACAAAAAGCGAATAACATTTTCTAATTACACTTGTGTTTCCTGTGCATAGTCTTTAAAGAAACACTGGTAACCATTAAGTGCAATTTTTAACAGGTTACATTAAATTCAGTGAAAGCTTAGGATTTCTTTTAAATTTAGACTTACTTGAAACAGTATGAAAGATATAAAATAGAAGTAGTTAATAACTCATTTTAAATTGTGCTTGCCGTGCTTATGTGAGACTAAAAGTATCTGAATGCAAAATACAGTTAGAAGGAGAAACTCCACTCTGTATTATGAGGAAGGATGAAGGCAATTTTGAATTTTCAGCTACTTTCCTGGTCTCTGTTTATTTTATTGGTGACATCCTATTCCCACATTAATTTGCTCCAGTGTGAGAATATACAGTCACTTTGCAAAGAGTTGGAACTCTTTTTGCCCTTAGCTAGGGGCCATCATCCTTTCTGTTGGACTGTATTAATAGAGCACATGGATACTTTAAATTTGATTCAGAATAAAATCAGTTAAAATAGTTGAGGTCATAGAATCATTCAGGTTGAAAAAGACCTTTTAGAGCAATGGGTCTGACCGTTAACCCAGCACTAGCATGTCCCATCTCTTTGAAAAACTTCAAGGGTTGGTGAGTCAACCACTTCCTGGGCAGCCTGTTCCAATGCTTAACAACTCTTTCAGTGACTTTTTCCAAATACCTAATCTAAATCTCCTCTGGCACAACTTGACATTTCTTCTTGTCTTGTTACCTGGGAGAAGAGGCTGACCCCTGACCTGGCTACAGCCTCTTTTCAGGTGGTACAGAGGGTGCTAAGGTTCCCTGTAAGCCTCTTTTTCTCCAGGCTGAACAAGCCGGGCTCTTTCAGCTGCTCCTCACAGGACTTGTGCTC
>VWYI01052142.1:0-37022 GCA_013399455.1 Anthoscopus minutus
ACTGGTTTTGTTTTCAAACCAGTACAATAGTCTAGTAGAGCATACATAATTTATCATCACTAATATCATATACATACATACATGTATGTATTTATACCTGTCTGTATAAATACATACAGACCTATGGCTGAGAAATAATACTTCTTAAGTGTCCTCCAGGATGAAAGTAGGAAAAAAATATAATACTTGAATGAAACACATGAAAAACGTAATCAAGGGAGTAAATAGGACATCAACGACATGACAGTGTTTGACAATATCTTTTACTACTAAGGACATCTTAGAAACTTATCTTAAATGAACATTTATACTATTCCAGAATTTCTCCTGTTCTCCAGTCATTCCAAAGATATTGAGAGCAGTTTTAATTAGCAAGTAATTTTCCTCTTTTATTTGTGAGAAGGGGAGATGGGAGGAAAAAAATGGACAACAACTTTCAAATACTTCAAGACAAGTTATAGATATTTATTTTCTCTGTTAAAACTAAAAGTTTGCTATATGAAAAAGATGTTTACACTGCTTTTTTTATTCAGCATTAAACATTTTGATAGAATTTGGAATTGAAACGATGATGGTGTATATTCTTAAATGTCACATGATTTTTTTTTAATTGTCTATTTTTATTGTGTTGGAAGCCTGCTATCAGCATTCTGGATTATGGTGCTTTCACCACATATATAAACATGGTTTTCCACAAACATGTAGATGGCTTTGCAGTCCTCTTTGGAGAAGGGGATTTTCTGGAGTAGACTTGATGATCAGAAAGTTGAGGTGATCAGAAAGTATTTGTTGATACTTAAGTGGATGTTTTCTCTCTCCTTTTAGAGACCTCATGGACAATTAATGCAAAGACCTTAACAGTGGTGTAATATTTCTTGGAGAAGGAAGATCACTATGACGCCTGCCTCAAAACTTATTCTAATGCACTCATCAAAATTTTACTTTATTTGAAAGTACCAGCAATGTGTTTTTGGTCAATATCCCCAGCAGCAGATCACCAAAGCCACATACCAGTTACAAAACAGTGTTTCTGAGTCATTCTCGTTACTTTGTGGAAGGAGATGCAGCTCTGCTGATTTTCATGAGTCAACTATTGACACTGGAAAATAATGCAGATAATGCAGAAGCAGAAGAAATATTGCTAGATTCCAGTCTGCTTACTAGATTAGGCTGATCATATCCTTCAGAGTTCTATATGATATCATTCCTTTTTTGGGGGTTCTAACATATGTGTCTCCTGCCTGGTTTGTAGCACAAATATTTATAAATATATTAGTCCTAGATACACTTTAATTTATGGTTAATAATTTTTTAAAGTTTTCTAAGTAAAGCAGAAACAGCCTTTTATGCTTTCTCGCCATCATATGTGATAATTTATATTTGTTAAGAAGTTTTCTATGAACAACTGTGTAATTAGGTGTAACAAAATAAAAGAAACAAAATATGTAAAAGCTTTTCATGAGATTGTTCAGAGTGATCACAGCCCACTGTGCTAATTAGTCAAAAGTAAGACATCATTCTTATCTTTCTAGAAACAGCTCAAAAACCAACAGGTAACTCATTACTGGTTCTAGGTTCTGAAGGAGTGATTACTATTTCAAAGAGAGATACAAAAATAAAAGTTACCTTGTTTGCTTTTTTCTTTCTTCAGTACTCACTCTCTTTGTTTCAGCCTGTTCTCTTTGGCTGTTCCAAGTCAATTTCTGGGCATCTGTAATCCAAAGGTTTTGCACCTGTGTAACCACTGGCTAGATCCATCATGATTCCCACCAATTTATAGAAAAGGGTTGTAAGAAACCAGCTATATAAAGGTTTTTTACCAGCTATATAAAGGTTTTCGTGCCATGATTGAGAATAATCCCTTGCTCATTATAGTGGGAGAAAGACAATGTGAGTCCATGGGGTGTTTTTCAGAAAGGTTTTGCTGGACGTTGTTGCTCGCTCACCTCAGCAGATTTTTGCCTCTCTCAGGTGTGAACAAAACCACTAAGCACTTTCTAATAATGACAGTGAACACTTGCTAAATAGCAAAACGGCCCAACACACAAATGAAAATTCGGAAAAAAAACCCAAACACATTTGCTAGTGATGAAAACTTCTGGGTTTTTCCCCAAACATAAATTCAATAGATAGGCTACTGAAATAAATGAGGTAAAGTAGCATCTTGGTCAATTCTTTACCACAGGCACATATGCTTTACTGCAGGACATAATGAAAACTGTGGACAAGACTGAGCTTTGTATTTATCTTGGTGTCCAAAAAGCTTCATATATGTGTATAGACAAATATGCACTTAAAGATCTTCGTGTGAATTTCCCTAAACCATATTTTTCAATAAGCAACACCTTCTGTTTCATTTCAGCTTAATAAGCACTAGGTCCAGTTTTAGCATCAAAGCAGTCTGAAATACAAAATGTTTTGCTGTTTTGTTTCTTTTATTCTTTTTCCTGAAAAAGAAAACCAGAAGAAAATAGATGAAAGATTTATGGTTAAATAAATCTTTGACCTATTTCCATCCTGTACTCACCCTGCTTGCAAAGAAAACACTGCTGATGACAGGACAGACTGGTAAGACAATAATCAGGATTTTGAAAAACATGGTTTTATTATCCATGCCAATGTGGACAGAAATGTTGCCCATTTTTCTTAAAATAAGCTTAAAAGGAATAGAGTGAATATTTCCTTTAGACAGTTCTGGACTGATGATAGAAGACAATCAGATTATGGAAGAATTGACAGTAAAAATAGACAATATGTCTTCTTAAAATCAGACAAGTACAAATAGCAAAAAGAAATGAATTAGATCATTTCTTTATTTGTTGTCATAACTCATGGTAGGGTGTACATAGAATATCTCTTTAATATCAGTACTGACTGGATTAGTTTAACAAGATCTCAGTATGATGGGCTAAGTTGCTCTGTGTAGGCAAGTGAATAACCTGCAGAGCATTATTACTTTCATTCACTCTTGAGTTGGGCTGACTTTGAATGCCATATTCAATTTATTCCTCCCTAAGCAGCCCGTTGCAATGTCAACACTTTTCCAATCAACTTGCATGAAACTATGGAAGGCACAATGATTTGTTAAATATATCCTATAAGCACTTATTACTGTGCCATCAGCGTGCATGTACTCTGCATTACTCATGCAGCATGTTTATAAATTACATTGTTGTCATGAACCTCGTCTATGCACTTTGTTTGTCCTTGCTGTCTTAAAATATGCATTGGTTATCAGTCAAAACTGTAGCAAATATTCTACAAGGTCATTCAGTGCAAAACAGATGTTTATATAATTTATGGAGAAAAACATGTGCTTGTGTTTTATGAGTTTAAATATTAGATAATAAATTAAGTGAAATACTGTCTTGCATGGGTTCATCAACCTAACTATATGTTCTACAATTTAATTTACTGTTCAGGATTTTAAATATTTTTGGTTTTGGCAAGCTGTTTAACACACATATGTTAGTGTGTCTGCAACAGTATTTTATAACTTCCTTTATATCTGTAATGAAAGGAAAATGTTACATTAACTGGGATTATTTATTGGGACATTAACACAATTTGCTGATGGTCTTTGAAGTATAATACTAGAAAAGCAAATTTTTGTCTCCATTTCCTACCCTAAGTTTTATGGAAAAGTTTAATAAGCAGTAAAAACATGAAAAATTCAGAGTAGGTTTCAACCTTTAGATTGTAAGACTCAATTACCTCTTCCTTGTAAAGAAACCCCTCTCAAAGAGCTATATTTGGAAAATTAATTATTTCCATTATTGTTTGTTAAAGAATTTTTCTTGAATAGAATACACAAAACCCCAGGAAATTATGAAAAATCTTTTTCACTGTTAAATCAGGACTGTTAGTAAGTTTCTTCAAACTTGTTAGAGATATGAAGTTTCTCCTCTCTGTGATAAAATTATAATGTAACATGTTCTCAAAATTAATAAGGTGTTGATGCTTCTTTTGGGGCTTTTTTTGAAAGAAGTCTTGATTTGAATTTCAGTGCCTGATGACTGGTGCATTAGTCAAGTGGAAGGAGAACAGGCTTGTGCTGATGTTTTTTCAGTCCCTCTCATTTAATGAAAAGACATCTGATGTCAATCTCCTGGAGGACCACTGGAAATTCCCAGTATAAAACACCTAGTACAGCACTACAACAACTGCTGATTCTGACATTTCTTTCCTGCTATAAGATAACAAATACCAGAGGCTGTTGGATTTTCTGATTCCTCATATCACAGTGAGTAACTGTGCTGTGGATGCAGCCAAACTGGAACAACTGCAGACACACACATATGTGCCTGCACACACAGTTGCACTCACACAATCCTCAATGCCCACTTGTTGATGACTTAGAGGCATTGAACCAAAAAATATGCCAAGTCAGAAATCATATCAGCAAATTCTACACTCACCAAGCAAAACCTGATGTCCTTTCAACAGATGAGAGTCTTGTTTCTTTGTATGTAGAAGTTAAACCCTTCCTTTTTGCTTGTAAATGAAATTAAGATTTGACTTACTGAGTGAAGTGCATTGGCCAAATTTATCTAGGGTATAAGGGATTGCTCCAAGCAAAGTTCACACTGTAACAGACCTGAGGTTAAAACAGAGGACTTTTGACAAACTCCAAAGAAATGCTGTCATCAGATCTTGAATTTCCCAGCATAGCATAAGTATTCTTTCAGGAGAGTTTGTTGGTTCACTTTTAAGGTTTTGATGTGGACTTACACTGTTTAAATGAATTTTAAGTGTTTGGATGAAGGAATTAAAACACAGATAATGTATAAAAGCTGGTCTTCCAAATTTACTCTGTCTCTTTAAAGACAGCAGCTCCTGATGATTTCCTGTGGGCATTTCAAATGAAGCTTTTCTGTCCTTACTGCCCTATCAAAGAAAATGGTGATGTTCAACATATAATCAGCCAAATGGCTTACTGATTCTTTTTCAAAAGCATGGGACTGTGGTTTATGAAGATAAACACATGACTCAAAGACCTTACACCAGAATTAATCTGTCAAGTGGAGTCAAAACTTAGTCTTCCTTTCTATGTCACTTTGTATTGCATGACAGGTTATACATACAAAGGGACTTTTTTGCCATTGCAAGTTAATGACATAGAACAAAAGGACTTTCTATTATATTAGTGGACAGTTTTCTTCCACTCTTTTTTAGAGGTGTAGCAACAATAATCACTCTATCCTTTCGTACGTGGGGAATCAAATCCAATTTGTAATATACAAGACAAAGAAAAACAAGTTTTTAACTTGCTTGTACCTGTTAGGTGAGTTCTTCAAAGGCACCAGCTATACACAAAGAAACCTGGTACAGCTGACAGGTTCTCCTCATGAGGTAGCTTCAGGAGTACATCTACTTCAGTTTCTGCTTGTTCACTAGGGAGACATGCTCACTCACTTTCAGGTTTTTCTGTACACAGTCCATAGCTGTCTTCAGTAACAGGAAGACTTCATTTTCACCTCTTCTATAATGTCTGGATGAATTTGCTCCAGAAGCATAAAATATGTGTTTTACATGATGAATTAGGATTGGACATATTAAAAATAATGTCAAGAAGCTAGAAAAATGATGTTCCTAGACCTGCCAAGTTTCATTCACTTTGAGTCTCTATTTTACTAATGATTTAGGATCATTTGGAGCAATTTGGGATATTCAAATTGATTCATAATAATTTTTGAGGCTTCCTTCAGAACTAGCATCTTTCTAAGCTTATGAAGACTATTATAAAGGAATATTTTAATGAATCCCAGTGTGCTTTTTTTTTATTGTTCGAGGCATACATGAGAGGACAGCGGAACAGTACATGATCTGACAATGAATGAAAAAAGACAACTACCTGAAAAAGCTGAGGTATTTTGCATTCTGCCTCAGCAATGGGAGGCAGGAAACTCTCTTCCTATCTTACCTGAACTTTTGAAATCTTGAAAAGAAATCAAAAGGAAAAGCAGTAATTATAAAAGGATCAGAAAACCCACCTGTCAGATGAAAATTGTTGCATAATGCAAATAACAATACCATTAGGTAAAAGGAAAATAATATTTATCAAAATTTCCCAGATTAAATGTTCTCTGCAATTTATTTCCTCTTTATTTTCGAAGACTAAGCTGATGTTTTTCCTTTAAAAAAAAGCAAAAAACCCACAAAAAAATGTTGGTGAACAAGCCAAAAGAATACATAATTTTTCAAAAGCTTTACTCTCTAGGTTCCTGGGAAGACTTTACCAGTACATCCTTTAATCTGTCACCTCAGTAGTACCGTTATCATATGAAAGAGTTGGTCTTAAATTTTATTTGCATGTTTTATTTTGCTCTGTTCTAAATCTTCAATTACCTACTGGTGAAAAGCCAGCATTTTTGAAATTTGAAGCCCTGTGGCCCATTAACTTTTCCACTTCCACCGTACTTGCAGGTAAAAGATGAAGGTTGTATTTGAAGCACTGACATGGTATAAAATGCCGACATCACAAAAGTAATAACAGTACCCATAAATCATTGCCTGAGTAGTAAACCTTTAAGAAGAAAATCATAGTTTTAATTGTTTTCTTATTCTTATAATAATTTCATAAATAATAAATTATCTCTACAGAAGGCTTTAAGGAAAAGTTTGACTATTTTCAGCTTTTCTTTTCATGTGCACACAACAGAAAAAAAAGACAGGCAAAACAAAGATTTAGTCCTATATTTAAAATAAAGCGAAGCTAATTAAAACCAAAATAAATTAAAATTAAAATAATTACTTAAAATAAATTAATAATTAAATAAAGCTAATTCAAAGGATAAGATTTTCTTTTTTGGTGAGTTAACAATCAGACAAGATGGATCTTGTTTGTTTTTATTGCCAAAAATTATAAGCAGTGCATCTAGACAAATTACACTTTCAGCAGTTCATTTCTTTTTTCATTTTTCATTTCTGTGCCAACTGAAATGCAAAGCTTGAGCTAAAATACCTGTATTTTTTAATACCATTGATAGTTCAAGATTTTTTTACTTTTTACTAATTGTTAAAATAATACTATGTGTGATATGTAATCTTAAAAATTATTAAGTGGAACTAAGCAATTCATATCACGCAATATAGAGGTTGCAAATGTTTATCAAGTTAAGAAGACAGAATGAAATTTACAGTACATGACTTTAGTCTCATCAACTAATCTTAAACAATAGTACAGACTTTCATATTAAATAAATTATTGGTTATTGGAATGCAACAAATAATTACTGGCACTTTTTCTTCCTTTTCTCTAACAAAATGTGGTAAAATATGAATATCAAAACCTGAAACACTTTTTAAAGCATCCTAGAACTGTGTCTTAATATGAGGGAAGCTCATTTGGGATTAGGGCCATAATAGTAGCTATTATTAACTCTCTCTTGCTATTTTTCTTTTGATAAAAAATGGCATAACACAAGTTAGTATATGCCCCAAGATATTATAAGGCGTTTTGAGAAGAGATTTAAATAGCTTTTGTGCTTATTTGTAGCTGAAGAATATAAAATTTAGCTCTCTAAAGTGTCATGCTTCTGGATCACTCTGCTCAGCAAGAAAAATTCTTATTATTTCATGGTTTACTCAGACCTCTAGGTCTAATACTGCAAACCACCATGTTGAAAAGCATCAAAGCTCAATATGCTTATTCATGGTTGCTAGTAAACTTTGAAAATGAGAGAAATTAATGAAAACTGTGTTTGACATCAATGTAAGAAAAGCAAAAAATTTAAAAAGGCTTATGTAACATTAATTATGTTTCTGTTGAGTTTATGTGTGCTCAAGGACTAAGACTTCAAGGAAGGTATGGTATTCTATTTGTCTGTTTTCCCGATGAACTGCAATGATTAGACAATGTGGACTGACTGAAGTACCAATATTACATGCTATCCTCCCGAAAGAAGCTGAGCACATAATTTCTAATGCATTATTTCAATTTTTAATCATAACATATTGCTCCTTTTGGGCAAATAACAAAAATCACAGTGAGTTAACACCCTAGAATATTGTGTAGTGTTTTGAATTACTCATAAAACACCAGTTGTTCCTGGGAAAGTTTCCTTTATTCTATCTCAAGTCAGATGAAATACTTGTTAGAAAATACAATTATAACTCCAGACTCTTCTCTTTCTGTAGTAAGCAAAGTAACCTATACAATCAACACACAGGAATATTGAAGGGATGTGATTTTACATTGCAGAGTGGCAATAGGCCCCAGTTTCTAACTGGTGCTGTTGTTCTACGTGACTATCTGGTCATATAGATTTAAAAAATTTGATTCTGTAATTAAATTTAATATGGAAATGCAGGTCAAACAAACCAGTCACCATTGTCATTCCTTAGGTCTTTCTTTTGGTTAAAGATTTTAAGCATATTGAGAGAACAGAATTTTTTTTTTTAATAGAAACATCATCAACATTAGTTGTAGTTCTCAAATTAAACATACACCAGGGATTCAGGGTTTATGATGATATCCAAGAACAATATTAGCTGTTAAAAAACCTTTTATCACTGAAAATGAAATACATTCATTTTCCTCTGTATAAAGCAGGGAGTACCACTCTCAGAAGAGTAATTTCACGCTGTCCTCTTCCTGAAATAAGGGTATTTCTATCATTTGTCTAGAGTTTTCTCTCATGTGTTTCTAGATTATACCACTTTTTATCTCTAAAAAGTGATGGCCTAAGGATTTGGGATCTAAAAAACATAGTTTAAAATATTTATTTCAAAAGACAGCATAACAGGATGGTAGTCGATGTGAAGTGAGATTAGAGTGATTAGATTGATTAGAGTGATTTTTGATCATTTTGGAGACTTGTATTAACATTCATAAGGCAAATTCAACTGATACATAAAAAGTCAAATATCTACTCTTTAAACATAGAGAATTCTATGCACCAGAAGGATTTCTAGGTAAATGGGTTGGCAGTTCAGATGCATAAATAACACTGCATTAATTAGTTCAGGCTGATCTATGGTCATGCAGCTCTAGGACATAAGTTAAACTTGTTTATTGCTAGTCTGTTAATTAATTCAGTCTTCAGAGTATGTGGATACTCCTTGGATTATCATTGAAGGATGGTGGACCAATCATTTTAAAATAATGAAGTTAACATTCATCTAAATCAACTGCCAGTCATAATCCCTTTTCAACTTCTTATCACAAAGAAAAAAAAAAGTGTATTTCTTAAAAAATTTAGTGAATAATCTGCTATCTTGGATTGTAGACTGTATAATATTCCAATGACTGCTAGAAATGACAAATGACAGTTCGCTTCTGGAGAAATTCCAACTGGACACAAGAAGAATTTTTTCACAATGAGAATGATGAACCGTCAGACCACTTTGAGTTTTCCTCTAGGCTTCTCCCAAGCTGTAAGTGACAAGCATTTCCAAGGAAGTTGGTATCCTTTCTATTGCAGTCCATACCAATCCACTTCCTTACAGGTAGATCTTATTCTAAATTTGTTTGCTACTGCAGACAGAGGTTTATTTATATCTTAGAACAGAAGCATAAATTAACACTACTACATGTGAATCTTGCAAAAAGTAGCAGAAAAATTTGTTTAGGATAGCAGGCAGTAATTTTACTACCTAAACTAGTAATAAAATAGTCACACCAAAACTATGAGGAAAGAAAAGTGCTTGCAGAAGTAGGATATGTTTTATTTTGTAGGTCTATATTCCATTAACATAGTAGCATTCTTTGTATAAGCTGAGCCATGCAAGTGCATTTTATCAGGAGACTAGCACAAAAGACGTTCTACTTCAGTATTACTGTGCTGCCCGCAATCTGTAGCACATTCATTTTATGTACAAAATAGGAAATTTTTCATAAGGGTGTATTTTAATGAATGTTGGCATCAAAATATCACTGCCAAATCATTGAGATTCTGATTTCTTGTAAGCTCATCACCAGCATAGCAGACAGAACTGGTTTTGCTCTAGGAACATTAAGATTGCAAGCAATATCCTTCACCTTGTTTAGCACCCCTTTTGTGACATGTTTATTTCTCCAAATCTGTTTGCCCTAACCTCTTGTGACAGCTTGGATTGCAGCCCTATTCTTTCAGAATGCTCTCCAGTGCTGCTGTGGGAATTGATTGGCAGGTTATCATATGTGAGAAACCTGGCACCAGGATCCTGCTCAGGACTAAACCTGACACAGCTGGCCCTGGCCTGGTAGCTGAAAATTGTTCAAAATTTCAATTTCTGGCCTGGGGAGAAATAATACAGATAGAGACAGCCAGTTCCAACTCTGTGAAATACTGATTGTGATCCATTTATTAATATCTTAAGGAGTGTTGTTATGATTTTTTACCAAGGACCTTGGACTCAAGAGAAAATTCTAATATATAGTGACATCTAATTTGTTATAGTTGCAGAAAAGTGCAGTCTTTAAGACAATAAAAAGTGTAGACAAAACAATAAATCTTTAAGATTTCTGATATCAAATAATATTTTTATCTAGTGGTGCCATCAAGGCACAATGCCTCTAAATACCCTTCATAGTGGAGAAAATTGCTTGCATAATTACATTGATGAAAATAAATCTTATTTTTTTGTCAAATATGTGTAAGACCTTGAGCATTTGGCAGCTAATAGTAAGGATTAGTATCCTAGAATGGATGCTGGAATGGCTGAGAAGACAACAACAAAATAAAATCCTCTTGTAATTCGACATTTTAAGTGAAAAATCTTACTTGGCAGAAATCCAGTATCCATATATTAATGTAAATAGCCATTACAGCAACTTTGTTGCTATTCTCATGAGATCTAACAACACGGAAAACAAAGATGTGCCAACTGTTGTCTGCTGTGATAATCTGTTACAGACAGAAAACTAATGCATAAAATGCCATTGTACTCACAAAATCTCTCTTGTACATAAAAATAAGATGCATTTTCATTTCACTTTTAGATCATAATAGTCTTTTGTGTCACTATCAACTTTTCCAGTCTATGATTGATAGTATGATTCCCTGAATTTAGTGAAGAGTGCCAGGCAGAGGAGCAACAGGAGCTTTACCAGGAGTATGTCCTCCTGAACGAGAAAGGGAGCAAAATTTAAGTTTTATCTTTTTTGAGTCACAAAGATATTTTAAATACCTTTCCAAATATTCCAATACCTATCAATACCTTTCCAAATATTTCCCAAAATGATTACTAAAGCAAAATTTTACTATTCCCAAGAAAAAAAGAAAAAATATTTAAAAGTGCCCAAAAGCATATCTAATTAGCTAATCATGTCCCTAATCTGAAGTAAAGGTAATTTCTGCTCTCAACTTTTGAAAACTTATTGTACTAGAAAAAGAAGGAATACGACTGTGCATCCAGATTATATCTGTCTTTACACCTCCTCCCTTCTATTGCCATTCTAAGAAACTGGTTTCAAGGAAAGATTTTGATTTTTATCTTTGCTCAGGTCAGAACATTAAAAGAAAAGGATTTTTTTTGTTTCTTAAATATTTACAAATAGTTCATGACTTACAACTACTATTCCCGCCTTATACTATATTGTACTCAGTATGCTTAGTAAGTTTACTTTTGATGCTGAATTGGGAGGAGCTGTTGACTTTTTCAGAGGTGGAGAGGTCCTGCAGAAAGACCTTGATAAACTAGAGCCTGGGGCAATCACTGTATGTATGAAGTTTAACAAAGTGCTGGGTGCCACTCATGGGATGAGGCAACCCAGGATGAACAGACAGACTGGGAAACGATGCTGGAGATCAGAACCTCAGGAAGGGACCTGTGAGTTCTGGTCAATGGCAAGTTGAACATGAGCCAGAAGTGCCCTGGCAGCCAGGAGGACCAACCCTGTCCTAGGGGCATCAGGCATGGCCAGCTGGGAAAGAGAAGGGATTGTCCCACTCTGCTCTGAGCTGGGATGGCCTCACCTCCAGTGCTGGGGGCTGGTTTGGGAACTGCAAAATGAGCAAGATATAAAGCTATTAGAAGGTCCAAAGGAGGGCAGTGAAGATGGTGAAGGTCTGGAGGGGAACTGTATGAGTGGCTGAGGTCACTTGTTTTGCTCAGACTGGAGAAGACTGAGGGGAGACCTCATGGCACTCCACAGCTTCCTCATGACTGGAGGAGGAGGAGGAGCAGACACTGATTTTCTGTTCTGTGGTGACCAGTGACAGGACCCAAGGGAATGGCCTGAAGTTGTGTCAGGGGAGGTTAAGGTTGGATATTTGAAAAAGGCTCTTCATCCAGAGGGCTGTGCACTGGAGCAGGCTCCCCAAGTAAGTGGCCACAGCACCACCCTGACAGAGCACAAGAAGTGTTTGAACAATGTTCTCAAGCACATGGTGTAATTCTTGGGCTGTCCTGTGAATGGCCAGGAACTGGATTTTGATGACCCCTGGGTGCCTTCCAAGTAAGGATATTCAATGAGTCTATGATTCTATGATATATTCTTTGGTGTACTTACTGCATTTTGCTAATGAAGTGCATGGAGATATAATTTATCATTGCTGCATTTCTTATAAAGTTTTTTATAAAAATCAACAAGTGAGGAGACCTATTTGACTTTTTTTTTTGACAGTTTCATTTGATAAATGACTTGTATTATCCTTAATACAGGACAGATTAAAGAAAAAAAACCCAACAATTTAGAATTTGATAAATTTCTGAACCTTTTTAATCACAATTATCCACTGCATCTTGTCTTGGCACCCATTTTGTACAGACATTCTATACTAGTTTGATATATTGTACAATATCAATCCTGAAGGGTAGTAAGCATTGTAGTAGATTTAATCAATGGGGGTTTTTGAGGGAGGTTTTATTTATGTGTGTACCTCATCTCTAAATGCTTCACTCTATAAAGAAATTTTCTACCAAGTGTTCTGTCATTTTTGTAGTTGAAGAGCTGTCTAAACAGAGTATCACAGTCCACAACATGTTCTAAAGCCTAACTAGGAACTCAGTCTTCAGGATTAATTTTTATTTCTTATTCTTTTGAGTAGCTAGATGATTATAAATGTACAGCTTGGTGTGCTGGATTGTGAAGCCAGGTGTCCTGCTCACTGCACATATGTAAGCCAGGTTAGAAATGAACTGGTATCAGGCAGCAATCAGTATTTTGGGAAAAGCATAGAAGCTCCACTCTTTTGCTTCCCTTTTGTTTCAGGTATTTTAACCCTCATTTCCCCTACAGTGCTGAATCACTGAGAGAAAGAACAAGTTCTCTTAGGTTTTACCTATTTATGTTGATACGAAAAAGAAACCAGATTATTAAAATTCTGGAAAATGGGTATCCATTACAAAATGGAGTTCTTAGTTCATCATCAGAGACAGCTCAGAAAACAAGAAACAGGACAGGGTTGGGCATCTGGTGAAAACAGAAGGGCAGATGGGGCCAGGATCATCATTAGAAAAACTGGCAGAGAGATTTAATTTTGTATTTATATTTTTTTAAATACCTAAACCTAGAAGTGTGTAGAAGTGAGCATCTGGGAGAAGGCAGATGCAGTAGGGCAAAAGGTACAGCTGCCAAAACCATAGGAAATAATAGAGTAACTTCTAGAGAGACTGCTTGAAAGAGAAATTCTGGAGAAAAAATATGAGAAAAAAATATAAAGCAGATAGTCATATCGAAATACAGAGGGTAGAAATGGGAAGTGTAGGTTTTTGCATTGCTGAAATGTGAGTTGTGTGGCCATATAGAATGAATGCCATACAGAATGCATTAAAGTTCAGCTTACAAACTGTTCTTTGTGTAAGGAGTTCAAGTATTACATCTCTCCTCACTGCTTAAATCAAAGTGAGCTGTTGAATCAGGAGAGAATGCTCAAGAGAGTATGCTAAATAATTAATTTGTACAAATAGTATTTAAGAAAATTTTCCAAAATCAAGTTAAGCCAACAGTGCAGACAAAGAGAGTCTTATAAATTATAGAGTAGAGGTTAGAGAAGTCTTTGAAATATAAGAGATTTTCATTCAGGTAAAGGAATACAAAAATACAAAACTTGATAACTCATACCCTTTAATAATGTATTCAACAAAGAGCTGTTCATCGAAAAAGGGAAAATGGTGAATTCTACAGTCTGGCAAATCTAAACATTGCTTATGAAGCTTCAGCTAATGTATTCTGGGGTTTTCACCTTTATATTTTCTTTTGCTTCTAAGTTTGAAAAATTCCCACCCCACCATCCACCTCCAAGTTTTAGAAAAAAAAAAGTTTTCATGAATGTGATCTGTCAGCAAATAAAAAGTCTCTCAGAGAAGTCTTACAGCTGTAATAATTGCAAGTTTTATTTACCAGAGAACTCAAATTTGGATAAAGGCAAACTAAAGATATTTTTGCAACATCTTCCAGAGCAGTTAGTCTCATTCCCAGCAGCAGAGAACAGAAATTCTTCTTAGGACAGAGCACTTCAAGCAACACACAAGCAGAAACCTGATAGAAATAAGAATATTGTTTGCATGATAATGTCTCTGTGATAGAAAAACTTGCAAAGGAAGATCCCTTGGGATCGTTTGAGATTATGTGTAGTCACCCTTATTTTACATTCATAACCCCTCTCTGCTGTCAGCACTACACTAGAAAGCAGGCAGCAGACTTTAGGGGATGGAGCCAGAGTTATCAGGTATGGGAGTCTCTACAGGAATGGGAGACCCTGGGGCAGCTGGGTTTGTGTTCAACCAAAATCGAGTCTGTTCATACAGAACATCATCTGACCCTGTTTTCCATTCTCAAAACTGCTGGAAAAACAGAAATTATGTATATCACACACAAGTTTGTTTTTTTTTTTTTAAGGAACACAGCACGAATCCTTTTTCCCTCTTACAGAAAAGAGATAAGTGCAGGCATTAGTAGAAATGTGAAGGTAACTGTGATCAGAGAGAAAAGGGGTGGAGTTTCAACCACTGTTTAATTCCATACCACCCACATGCTGGCAGGGGCATGGTTTCAGTAGAAGAAGGACCGGCTGGCCAAAAGTGGAACAGGGTAACACAAATGGATTTAATTTTCCTGCTGGGCATTAAACCAGCACAGAGGCATAGCTGGAAGAAAGAATTCAGCCACTTCATGTCCAAGTAAATCTGTAGAGCAGTATTAAAAAATATTTAAAAACAACTAGCACATTTTTTTAGAAAACATGTTGCAATTGAACTATTTTGCTAGCTGAAGAACAGCAAACTGAAAGTGACTCACAAATATAACAAGGTAGAACAGATTTATATTCTTAAATTTAAAAGGCAGTATTTCAGCTTCTCTGCCTTCACATGAGTAAAGGCAACAAATAAGCATAATAAACATGAGAATACTTAATTTTAAATGATTGATATAATTCCTATCCACATCCTGGTACCACTATTTGTACTTGCATGTGATTTTTGTTGAGAAATAGATTTTCCTATTTTACTATTACTACTGAAGGCAAGCCAATTATCTACTATACTTCTTTTAATGCTGCCTGCTGGTTTTTTCTAATACTTTAATGGCCTATATTACCTCTTACTCCTGCTTTCCTGTAATCTTTAGCTAGGTCACCTAGATAAACTTTAACCTTTAAATGTTAGATTAGCTAAAACAACTACTTAAAACTAGGTTTATCAAAGACCTTTTTTCTCCTGAATTCCATCTCAGATTAAACATATTCCATTTTTTATGACTTTTTGAAGTAAAATTTTTTTATGGAAGAGAAATTGAAAAAAGCTTCAATTTTGAACTCGTATAAATGCAAATCTATTGAGTCTAGGTATTCTAATGTATTTGAACTTTACAGATACCATAACAGGAATTCAGTATAAAGTTAGGGTTTAAGCTATGCATGCACCTTATTCTTCCATTACATTACACTTCTGGAACATAAGAGCTAAAGTTTCAAAAGGTTTAAATTAGTGACAATTTCTCTTACCCGTCCTTTTCCTCTATTGACTTTTCTGTCTTATAAGGGTGGTTATCCTCAAATTAATCATAATAAACATACTAAAGTCTGAATAAATGTAATAAAATTCTGAATTGCTTAGGAGAGCCTTATAAGAAGCAATATAGAGTTGTTTTTTTCATGGAAAAACAAAAAAGCCTGCTGTTGTTAATGTCACCTGTTAAAGCTGAACAGTGGTAAAGAAGATTTTAGCCAGAAATAAAATAATAATTTTTAAAATTACATGCTCTTTCAACATTTATTTTACCAATGCTCACTTCCTCTTTTGATATGTGGTCATAAAAACAGAGTTTCCTTAAAGATATATACTTGGCGATATATTTGGCCTCCCAGGATTTCACAGTATGATTCATAAACTGATTAGAGAGGCCACACAAGAAAAAGTAAAAATTACATTGCTTTGTCTTGTTAAATGTTGTTGGAAAATATCTCCTAGATATTTAAATATGTCTTTTTAAAATAGACAAACACTAGGCCTAGTGAAAAGCGATATATTTGTTTACGCTAATAAAGAAAAAAACCCATTGGTTTAGTCAAATGTACACTTGGGATATGTTGTCCTTTACAGATTTTTTATTTTACAATTAAAAACCAAATAAAATTACCTTCAATCTCTCCCCCTCTTTTATCCACTAGCAAACATTTCAAAGGCAGTATTTTTTGATTCCTGTTGCTGAAGAATTAAACTCAAGATGTTTCCTTGCTTAACGACATGGCTTCCTTACTGCATTACTTCTAAAATGCATCATTGACTGAGCCTGTATCAGAGAAAAATACATATTGGAGGAGAGCTGCGTTACTGGTGTATATCATGAGGCTGTGACCAAGCTGAGCAAGCCAGGCCATAAAGAACTGCTACATAAAAGCTTCAGATTACAGTCTTAAGGAGTTTTCTCAATTCCAGAATTTAAACATATTCCTATATATTCATTTTTAACAACTCTCCCACACATTGCTGTTTCAATATATAAATACAAAACTAGTGGTTAATGTAGATATAACAATTTAAAACAAAAAAATATATTGAATATATATATTTATTAATTTTGACAAAATGATCATGTGAAGGGTAAAAGGTTGTGGTGAGTTTCAAAGTTCTTAAAGGATTGCTAGGAATCATTGTCTCAAAACTATAAACTCAGATCCTATAAATGGAATTTCTTTTTGTTGATGTTTTGTGTTTTGCTTTTTGCTTTTTTAAAATGAACCATAGAGGAGCTAAAATAAGAGCAAGGAAAATAAAATGTAATCACTAGCATTCATTGTCTAATGCCAATATCTGATTGCATAGAGAAGGAATTCCCATGTCTGGACCTGAAAATTAATCACTGTAGAAAAAAAAGAAAAAAAAAAGAAAAAAATAAGATAATTCACATTTCCTTCAGGGATTTTTCTTGAAGTATCTGCCACATGAACACAACAGCACTGAATACTTTTATTTCAAGGAAATTTACCCTCAGACGTTTAATTCTATTTGTATTCACTTCAGGGTAAAAATCTATGAAACACAGTTTGTAGGTAAGATTTTGTGTGCTTGAGGAAGTAACTCTTAATTAATAGAAGGAGATGAGGAACTGAAATTTAAATCTTTTTAATAAGTGGATGAAAGTTTATAAACATGTTATCCGTCTGTCTGGTTTGGTCTGACTTTTTCTAGCACACATACATAAAAATCTATAGGTTCCTAAATTCTGATAAAGGATACAGAGGAAGATAAATTTCTGCATTATGGAGATGCTGGTGCTGCAGAGACATTTGCAGTCATGTAGCATGAGATATTTCATGAAAACAAAAATTATACATTGCTTCTTATAATGCTATCCCATCTCTATTAATTTTAATGTTCCTGCATCTGATTTTCCTGTCTTATAAAGTCCAAAATTGGTCTCAATGTTTAAGATTTAAGGGAGAAAATTGAATTGAGGAATAACACCGGAATACTTCAAAACCTTCTGCCTTACCATATATTTGAACATGTTTTAAGTTGCATAACAGGGGAGTGAGACACCACAAGTCTTCAGAATCATTCCCTCTCCTCCCTTATTTTTTAGGGTGTTTAATGGAAATAAAATGAATACTTTCGGCGATTTATTCTACTGAGAAGAGTCTTCATTTAATAATGATTTTTAAAATTTGGCAATGACTGAAAGTGGTGAGAATAGTCAGTGACAGATAAAGGACAGTCAAATGTCCCAGGCAACATGGTCTCTTAATTCTAAATATCTTAAATCCAAACTATGTGTGTTACAGGCACAGAGAAATTTCCTTTCTCCACTGATGAACCAAAACTGACTTTATTTGCAGTTGCAAGTTTTGTGGGGTTGCACATCTGATCTTGGACTTAGAGGTGGACATAAAACCTAAAATTCTCCAGTACACCTGAGCATTTAAAGGAAGAACAATGGATAACATATATGGAAAACATGCTGAAAAAAGTCATATGAAAGTGTACAGGCAAAAGGTTAATTTTAGACATCAAAATTATATGGACAACATAACACACTACCAACTTATCAGAAAGTTAAGCCTACAATAAGCCTTTTTTATTTTTTTCTTTTCACTAGCCAAAGGAAAAAGTTTTGGCTTGGTTTTTTGGTGTTTTTTTTTGCTGGGCTTTTGTTGTTTTGGTTTTTTGTCTTTTTTTTTTTTTCCAGAACATTTTTACACTGATTCATAAATATTTTTTAAATCCCAAGAACAAATTTCTCCCTCCTTCTCTATTGAATAACTAATTTAGCAGCTCAGCCATCACTCTACAAAGAGAATTCCCCCCTTCCCCTTCATTACAAGGACTTTGAGCCCAGTACATTTTGTACATGCCAATAAAAGTCAGCCCGAACCATAAGCAGCTGCTGAGCCATGACATATATCTGCCAAAAATTCAGAAATTATGATGCAAATATTTCATACATATTATTTTTGTGAGATATGCTTAAGAAATGGTAATTTTTTATCTAAATGGCAGATGCATTTTTTAGCTTAGTGGCCCATATTAATATTTTACAGTAATAATCATTTATGGCAAATGTCAGAATATATGTTTTATACCTACATGTTTTTCTACTTACTTTTCTATTTTAATTATGTAGTAAAGATTCTTAATAATGCTCCATTTCTTCCTTTCTCATAATATAACTTCACTTTTCTCTGTCTCATATAAATTTTGTCAATTAGATCAGTTATCGCCACCTGCCAAAAAGAGACATTGAAATACATTTATCATATTAGGATTTTTATACTTTCTGAATATAAATGCTTATTTAATGGATGGTAAAACAATTTCATAGGATGAATCACAGAAGAAAGACTAAAATGCTTTAAACATTTGATTTTTTTCAAAAGTCCTCATGAAGCCTGTTCAAAATGAAACAAAATAACATTCTCTGCCTACCCTATGCTATTAACTTTTGTGTGGGTGTTTGTATAATTTTACAGATTTCCACGAGGGATTTAGAAAACAGGTCAAGGTGACAGCAACTCTGTTATATAATTTCCATTACTAAGCTCTAAACCACAAAAAAATCAGCTCAAGCTTTTACTGCAAATTAAAAAGGACCACAAAGAAATTTCTTTTTGTGTGCATGTTTAACCTAAAGTGTTAGACTTATAAACATAAAGACATAAAAAATTTTATTTTGAAACGATGAATCTCTTAAAGAACAATAGCCTTTCTCAGGAGGCATATAAGCTCAGGAAGCACAAGCTTTTCTCAGCTCCTCTTCCTCGCTGCTCTTCTTCCCCTCAAACTGGCTGAATCAACTGCTAAAAATGTATGAGGGAAAATTAATTACAGGGAAAATGAATCATAAAATGGTTTGAGTTGGAACGGACCCTAAAGACCATCTAGTTCCAACACCCCTGACATGGACAGGGGCGCCTTCCACCAGACCAGGTTCCTCAATGCCCCATCCAACCAGGCCTTGAGCATTTCCAGGGACAGGGCATCCACATCATCTCTGGGCAACCTGTTCTGGTGTGTCATTACTCTCACAGTACAGAATTTCTTCTTTATGTCAAAACCAGCATCATCTTTCTTATAAGATCTTTTTTATATCGTGAAAAGTCACAATAAGTTCTCCCTGGAGCCTTCTCTTCTCCAGCTGTGCTTTATCTTTCTAACCAAATCCCCACACAGCTGAATAGTGTTCCTGTCTTCTTCCCCAGGGACACATTCCTGGTTCCTCTGTCTATGCATTTTCTTCTTATTCTTTACTTTGACCAGAAGGTTCTTGGGCCTTCCTTGTCCAAATTAATACACGTAGGAATCCTGTCCTCTAAGAAAAATGTCCTTAAAGATCTGACAGTTCTGTTCAGCTTCATTGTCCCTGAGGGCCATTTCCCAGGGGGTCTCATCCATTGCTGCCTAAAACAATAGAAAGTTTGCTTTCCTAAAGTACAACATATTGACTCTACTCTTCACACAGCCCTTGTTACTTAAGACTCTGAATTCCACTAGGATATCATGACTGCCACCAATCATGACATACCTGAGAAGTTTTTCTGTGTTGGTGAGCAACAGGCCTGGTAACACTTCCCTTTTGGTCAGAAAAAAAATTATTCTTGACTACCTCCAGAATTTTCCTGAACAGCTTACAGTTTGCTGTCCCACTTTTTCAACGATGCAATGCTCCAGTTGTGCATTTTGTTCCACCATGTCAACATGGTCAACAACAGCAATTAGGTCATAACATCCAGCTCCTCCTGCTTCCTACCCATTAAGTAGGCATTGGAGTGGAGGCACTTCAGTTGGGATATTGATTGTGTCACCTTTACAGGGGAACATGCCCTAATTCCCTTGAGGGATTTCACAGATGTTTCCCTTTTGGTTCCAAATATGTTAGCAGCCTGTCTCTTCTCAAAAAATCTTGACAGGCTATCATGTTTGGACAGCTTCAAGAATCACTATCAAATATATCGGAAAAAAGTAGGTTTTAATATAAATATGTGAAAGTGCAAAGTTCAATGGCAAAGTTCACTCATTTAATTGCTTCATAGATGAAGCATTCACAGTAAAATTGGGGTAGAATCAATTTAGGATGATTTACAGGGATAGCAGGGATGCAAAATGGTAAGGGTGTAAAGAGAAGGGTGAAAAAAAGAGAAGGGCACAAAAGGGATGAGCAGCACTTTATCATTAACTAGCTTAACATTTATAAAGTTATTTAATAGGATTTGCTAGAATTGTAACAATGACACTCATGTCATTATCAATTCACATGCATGCACACAGGCAGCAAGATTCATCTCTATTGGTGTGTGTAAAGGTGCCTATCAGAAATTCCTGTTGGGTTCAGTGGAACACTCACATCAAACCCTTAGCATTTCTCCCCAGGCAAGGGTTGCACCTTGAGGAGTTTGTGTGTGTAGGGCAGTTTCAGACCTTTTCAAAAGGTCTCATGATGGTACCGTTTCACTAAGGCTGTGATTCAGGAGAATAATTTGCCATGGCTAAGAATTGCAATTACTAACCCTTCATTCCCCAGTTTGTTCAGGCAGCTGGTATTCCTGGTATGGTTGGAACTGTTTCCACCTTTACATTGCAGGAGCTCCTGATATGCTCAGGGGATGCTTCACCACACAACTGGTGTGGTAAAGGGGCACTTCACCATTCAGCTTGTTCTGTCAAGCCTTGTCAGGAGCTTCTGAGATCACAGAGCCAGCCCAAGGAGGAGGGGGTTGGGGTGGGGGGAGGACCACACACATGAGAAGTTAATAGGCATTGATTCAGACATACAAGATGTTAATAGGCATTGATTCCTAAAGAAAGAAGAAAAGGATGTCACCAGTGTTTGACAAGACTTGGAATTGAACAGTTTATATAATGATATGAAGAGTTATAGGTTTTACCAGTAGCTCAAACAAATATAAAATGATTTTTAAAAGGTGAAGACCCTTATGTTATATGTCTATGTAAATCTCAGCTATAGATATAGAAACATATAATATATAGTCTCTCCAAGTACTTGCATTTTCTTGTAATTAGAAGTCAAAACCAGCAACTTTTAAAATTATAATATTATTTAAAAGGCAAGACCTGTTGGTTTATGCAGCTTAAGCTTCAATAAACAAGATCCATTTGAAATGTTCAAATGCTTACTCTTCCATACTATCAGAAAATACAAACCAATGAAGGACATTTCCACAAATTTGATTAATTCCACTACAGAGTTTTATACAACACTGGAATTAATAATATTGTCTAACCTGACTTATCCTAGCAATTTTTAAATGCATGGCTCTGCAAATATGATTTTTTTTAAATACAGCACTTGAAAGAAAAATATTAACTTTTTTTTTTTTTGAAAAGCAGCAGAATAAAAATGGTTAGCAATGAAATATGCATAGGCACTAACAAAAACTTTCTCCCAGCATGTTCTATTAGCAATTTTTATGTCCTATTGAAAGAACATATGACCCAAACTTGAACTCATTTCTATCAAAAGTGATGATATATTGCAATAATCTGGAAGCATGCTGTGGAAAAACTCAAAAGCAGGAGAAATCTGGCCCTGTTTTTTGACTTGCTGTGAAGACAGAACTAGGGAAAGATTTTTCTGCTAAAGTTTAGAGGAAGAAAAAGAATATTTGAAAGCTGAAATATAAAACAAGTTCTGACCTCTTACCTCCCTCAACCTGAAAAAGAGTCAGAACAGGTCTGTGAAGGTTCAAAACTTTTTCTCCTAGGGCAAGTTTTTGTCAAATATTTCAGCTACAAGAGAAAAACAATTTTCATAACAAGTGAAGTGTTGACCCAGACATTTTTACATATGTGATGGTGCTCTCAACACATTACTTAGTAAGTGTACTAGCACCTTAGAATTCAATCCTTTCTTCCAGAGTATCCCATTTAATTTCAGTTTTTAAGGAAATCATGGTGAAAAGACCATTTGTCTATTAAAAGATACATTTTTTTCAGTCTGTCTAGAAATGCAAATGATTTCTGTTTCTTTCATACATCCGGACCTTTAGCAGGCAGATAATAAAGCTGGTTTAAGAAGTAAGGGGAAAGACTGATGAAAGAGAGCACTAAAATTTAGGGGTTAACTATAGGAATGATCTCATGCAAAGGCAGTTAATAACTTTGACTTCATCTTCCCTTATCTCTAAGCAGGCAGATATGCTGCTAAAATCTAAGAATAAGTACAGCTCTTTTCTTGTACCTATGTGCAATTCGCATAAAGTGCTCATTTAATCTCTGAATTTAATCAGTGTCAGAATAGAAAGAACTATTTTAAAACAATTACTCATGGCTTTTAAAAAATAAGAAAATAAAAAAATTGAAATAGAAGTTCTTGCATTATTTTTTTGCATTTTGGGAAACTGTGACAAGCTATACAGCAACACCTTTTGTCCCCCATACTGTCACTAGCTTCGTCTAGCTAAATGTGCAAATAAATATGCAACTCAGCAGAATACAGAAAAATTTCTGTCTTTCCATACAAGAGAAGAATAGAACCTAACAATAGTTTCAGGAATTGCTTTTCCTTGAAAATGCATTAGTCATGTGTCTATTGCAATCCTTCTCTGAACTCAAAAGGACTTGTTCACAGTATCAGAAAGTTAATTTATGTACTGTACATACTCCGTAAATGCATGTCCTACCCTGATGGCAAGTATATATCCTGTGGACAAAATTAATTAAAAGTTAAACCATAGCAAACAGGCATCAGGATGCACTAATTCAATATAAAAAGTCACCTGATGGAAAAAAAAAAATCAAACAAAAGAATTTCTGCCCACAACTTCTCATTCATACAGACTTTTACTAGTGTAGTTAACAGTAAAATAGTTTTCTTGGTCATAATGTACAAAATATTTTAGGTAAACATTTGGCCAAGGAGATGGCTGGATCATGGGCCAGCTAAGGCCTTCTGGACAAGGAAGTGATTTATCTACTTTGAGAGTAGATATGAGACATGCTCATCTCTAAAAATCTATGTGCATTGCAGATGGAGTTTGAAGGAAGAGCAACTAGAAAGGCACAAGTGTCAAGTGTGCAGAATGAGACATTTCCAAGGCACTGGATCTCACCTGTTTCAATGGTAGCAGGGAAGAGCAGCATGGGCTGTGATAGGAGAGACACTGAGAGTACAGGCACAAGATGACACCACAGGGACACCAGAGGCCCAGCACTAAACACTGAGAATATCTTCTGAACCTTTAAAGACAGATAAAGCAGTATTCAGGGCAAACAAAGCTAAAACAGTATGAGCAAAACAACTCATGTGGTAGAAATGGGAGGGAACAAGCAATAAAGTATAGAAAACCAGAATACAAAATGCAAACAGATGAAGACTGTAGAGCAAAATTTCTTCCACCTTTAAGAAGAAATGATATGATACTGCATAACTGCCATAAGGTTTTTCTCACTGCATCTTTTTGATTCATCTGTGACCATATTTTGCTACTGAAACTAAGGAATAACAACTAAAGTACTGTTTATTATGACACTGATATATTAAATTAATTGAAATTTTAAAAGCAGCTTATATGCACGTGTTTTTTCTCCAGTCCTCTCATATAACAAAGCGGTTTAATGCAGCAGCCCAAAGTCAGAATGAAGTTGTATCCTACACAGACAATACCACTAATCAGAACAGTGCTGGAAAATAGATGGAAATTAGGTCTATTAACCTCATGGCTTTCTCTCACAATAGAATATTCTAGTTTCACTTTTTCTGGGGCAAAAATGACTGATGACTTTTTTCTTTTCACAGGTTGTGAATTGCACTTCTAAAAGTCTTTAGTAACTCTTGGTAATAAAATGTTTCAGATTCTGAGCCCAGTTTAACCTGTCTGGTACACTTCATCAGGGCAACCAGGTGGTTTCAAAGTAGGGTTTGATTATGAAGGAGACCAAAATTTCTCATCATTTTTTTTTCTGTATGGATGGTACTTTGAGAAATGTTTGTTTTTTAATTCCCCCCTGGAATGTGTTGAATTTCCAGTTGGACAAAGCAATGGATCGGATGTATCAAGCAAAAGAATCCTATAGGAGATAACATAAATGAAGAGAATTTCTTCAATGACATAGATGAGATCAAATCTTTCCAAATTAAGCGGAGAAGGCAGAAGTGGCTGTTCCTTCTCTCTGCTGTTCAAGTGCTAATTTCTCAATCAGCCTGGGTAACAAACTGGCCTTACTTAGGCAAATTCAGTCTTTTTTTTTTCTTTCTGTGCCAGAGTAGAAAGACTCTCTAAAAAGAGTATGCTAATGTTTAAACTGAAAATCTTATGAAAATCTCGTTTCAAGATCAATGGCACTATTTTACCCAGAGGAAAAATTCAAATGATCTATTCTTTTTGTAGACTTGGCAGGAGGGAGGAAGAGAAGGTCCTTAATTAGACGTCTCTGAGATACGATCATAACATACCGAAGCATCACAATAAATTTAATAGCTAAGAAAACACAGTATTTCCTTTCCTTCCAGTTTTGCCTCATGCACTTTATATATCTGGGGAAATAGCTGGATATTATTTAAGAAAAAACTCTTTTTCTTCTTTTTTTTTAAAAAAAATATTTATGAAAACAACACAGCAAAAGAAAAAAAATGAAGAGTTGTTGTGGT
The DNA here is from genome assembly GCA_013399455.1 of Anthoscopus minutus. Classification (NCBI taxonomy): domain Eukaryota; kingdom Metazoa; phylum Chordata; class Aves; order Passeriformes; family Paridae; genus Anthoscopus; species Anthoscopus minutus. Next base: position 25,472 of record VWYI01052142.1, read on the forward strand.
ACAGATGGATCATCAGGCAAATTAACCTAAGAACACTAAGATCCCTAAACTGTATTACTGCATTACTGCTATTTCAGAATATAAGAAAAGATAAACAAAAATGAAGACAATCTGTTTTCCAAGCTGTTTTAGAACTCCTTTCTTTTTCAGCAAAGTGTTGACCAAAAAAGCAAAAATTAATCCATTCACTTTTTGCAATAAACAAACAGGAAGGACTTATAATTTATTTCAACAATAATCTCTATTCTTAAAAGTAGAGGAAGGGTATTTAAAGTTCCAGTTCTTGAGGATGCTTCAAAATGTGTCAGCATTATTTGAAAATAGCTGCAATATTTTCCTGTGGACAATAGACTTGTCTAGCACTGAATTAGCCAGACAAAATAAATTCATAATTATTCTACACATTTTCAGAAATGTCAAACATTAGCATATGCAGTTGCAAAGTTCAGTTATTGTTATTCTACATCTATCAAAACTGTTACTAAAAAATCAAACAAAAGGAAAGAATTCTTCAGTTTCTTGAAAGTAATATTCCATGGTTTATTTTCCTATGGTTTACTTCAGCACTGTTCTCTTGATCTTGTGGTCCTGGTCTACAGAATAGTTCACCTCTGAGTCTTTGCCTTCCTTTTTGAAACAAACATACTTGTTTCAAAGAGGTAGGAGAATACTTTCAAAACTTCTAGGGTAACCTGTAGGAATTCCCTGCAACCTGAGGCAGAACAGAACCACAGGGTTGTGCTGGGAGCACTGAGTCCTGTGTCTTGTTTGTGAGACCAATTTCTAGGACTGGATAAGGTAACATTCTGCTGATAAAAATGTATTTCAGTCCTTGTTGGGATCACTTTTATCAGTAAAACTAACAACAACAGAAATAAAGGAAAAAAAAATTTTAATACTCGGAAATCCTTTTGTTTATTTCCTCTAGATACATTCAAAGATAGTGGGAAACAGAATAAACTCAATGAGCCTCAGAACACAGTAAACCAATCCAAATCCTTTTACGCGTGACTTTATTCTCTTTGCATATCATTTCACAGAAAGACAAATATCTTCTTGTTTGCTTAATCTATCCTGTAGAACAGAGGTAACTATTCTTATTTTGTTCTACCTGGAATTTTGGTTCATTTCGTTTTCAAATCCTTTCCTGAAGAATAATATGCAGCCAGCATGGCCACCTGGCAGTGTAGAAAATTAATTTAAAATGAAAGCTGTGGTAATGTAAGTGAATTATAGATGCCAAGGCCCTCAAAAGCTGTTTATTTCAATTTATTTCTCTCTCACCACTAAAGAACAAAATTTGTTCCTTTTAGAGGACTTTTTAATTTCCTTAGTTGCAAAGACATTGCAAATATGGAGATCAGACATAGAAATAGCTCACCAGATTGTATCAAGTGGTAGATTATTTAGGAAAAATGCATTTTGAATGAGCACAGATATATACATTCTTTTGCCTTTGCCTTGGACATTTTGCCTCCTTTTCACATATTTTCACATATTATTCTTATTTAACAGTTATGGTCAATTAAGGAATTATCAACAATTTAACACTTCAAAATAGCAAAGATGGGTGTGTATCTCAAGTGATACAAATTAATAGATTTCTGAATGCCAAATGATAGGGAAGACTACATTATTGTGCCGATTTTACTGTAAAAAAAGGTTTCTTTTGCTTCAAAACAAAACTGTAATTTTCAAAAATTCTTTCTTAGAAAATGATTTCTATTTAGGAGTCTAAAGTTAGTGAGAGGGATTAGAAATGGCATTCTAGATGTTCAGGATGCTCCTGGAAAAAGGCATACAATGTAGAGCACTAAACACTATTCTCTTTTTTTATGAGTGAAGATATATTGTGAATGGACTCAGTGACCAAGCTGGAAAAAAACTATTTTTTTTTCATGTGATTAGAATGGGCTTCAAGAAGAAAACTGTGACCCTCATATGACACACTTCATGGTCAAAGTATAATCTGCAAATATATATGCATTCCGATTAAAAACCCAAACCAAACCGAACAAAAAAGAAAAAGTGCCTTTTTTCCCTCCATTTACATAAAAATAACTACAGAACCTATGGAAAATGAAAAGCCCGAATCAGTCATCACTCTTTTTGATTTGAAAAATTTCTTTATGTCAATATATTAGGTAAGCATTTCTTCAGACATAAACAATGTAGACTTACTTCTTCCTCCACAGCAATATTTAATATCAGTACTCTGACATCTTGTCCAAAACTGAATGCAAGGCACCACATTAACCTGACCTGGTAGCAATGCTTTTTTCTCCTGTCTACTTCAGTGATATCATTCTCTCATAAAAGCCTTGGAAATAGCCTATCAATCTGCATGACATTAAATAATTTTCTTGGAACTGCTGCATTACAAAACACTCAGCTGCAGGATGTGACTTAAGTAATTGCAAATAAAAATACTTAAAGGTCTGGTTTATACAGGCTAGAGATACTGTAAATTCACCTTCCATAGTAAATCTGCTGTGAATCTGAAGTCTGTGGAAAACAATGAGAAAGGGTAATTTCTGTTTTATTTGCTGCATCTTCACACCTTTCTTTAAAATCTCCTTTCCAGAGACCTAGATGATACAGTGGCTTACTCCTCTGATTTTTCATGTGTGAGAAAACAGGATGTTATCTGACATTCCAGAAAGGAGAATGTATTTGATTGTCTGGAAGTTGTCTGTTTGGGATGTTTGCGCATGCCACCAAACTGTGGCTTGTTTTATTGCAACTATCTATCCTGATTCAGAATAAAACTCACACTGCTGTGGCAGGAGTGTTGGAGGTCAGGTTATTTCTGTGTAGAGAATACTGGGGGGAAATTGTAGCCCTTATTGGGCTACACATCATATTTCGATCAATACATATGTTTTCAATAGACCTCATTATGTGCATCTAAGGAACTCTGAAGGAAAGCTTTCTGGAGGGAAATGATGATTTATCAAAACAGAAGGTTGGTAGGGATCGATCAGGTTCAGCTAAGCATTTATTCAGAAGGCTTACAGGTGCAGAAAAAAAATTTAATTATGAGAAGGATGTACTCTTGAAAGTATGCAACATACTCTGCTGGCAGCACGATGCTGAGGGTGTTGACCAGTCTCTTGGAAATGTGGTTTTTTATTCAAATTTTTTCCACAGACAAATATTTGACCACTCTGTGCCTGCATGTATGCAGGATCCCTAAGTCACAGGTAAGAAGATATTTAGTATCTTAAGAAATTTTAAATGATCATATAAAACGTCTTTATGACAGAGATTAAAGGGAAAATAGAAATTTATTTTCTTAAGTCCTCTGGGTTTTTTAACATACTATGTATCTTTTCTATAGTAAATATATAGTCTTGTAACTACTCTGTAGTGTTATTCCCTCACCAAAAATCTAAGTCTATCTTTGCACTTAGACAGCTCTTATGCTTTCTGCTTTCTCCATTTGTTCATATGAAGACTTTATGATAGACTCATCTACTGCAGCTTCTTGTAAGAAAATCTCATTATCTGAGTATGTGTTCAGTCTTCCAGTGAGAATCATTTGCAGTAAAACCTCTCTCATTTTTTCCAGATATCCATTTATATAAAATAGAGCCAAGTCTCTTGTTCCATTGGGACAGACAGGATTTCTGCCTAATTTTGTTTTACTTTTCTCCTCTATAAATTTATTTTAGTTAGTTGCTACTTCTGTCACTTTGGCTAGCACAAGCATTAATATAAATTTTATCCTATACCATTTGCACCACTTTGATCTGAAAAGGACCAGGAGACCACCCATGGAGTTTTTAACATTTCCAGCAGGAAAAACAATTTGCTATCAGACCACCTATTCAATACTATTGATTGTCAACTAACAAGCAAACTTAAGTGCTTAAAAATCAGGGTATTTAAAAATCTTCTAGTACACCCTGTCAGTGTTATAGTGGTGATGTTTGAAAGCACTTTGAGACTACTATGAATAATGTTCTTTCACTTTGGTAGTCTCAGCATGAAAGAAAGAAGTTGGAATTTGAAAAACAATAAATGCAATACTTTCATATGTAATGCTTAGTATATTTAACCTGTGACATCCTAGTCTTAAGGGAAAAACAATTTTTTTTTCATAAACGCACATGGTTGAAAGAAAGTCAGAGGATCTGCAAAAAACTCACCAAGTTTTATCAGTAAATTATGCACTTGGCCTGGAAACTGGTGTGTTAGTCAGTTATTGGCAACAATCCTTGGTTGTTCCCACAGCCATCCATCTCTCAGTGTTTGAGACACACACACGTTAGTCCCTTATATTCAGAGATTCTACAACTGTGCAATTCACTTCTGTAGGACTCTAGTCAAACATCTTTCAAAATAAGTTAGATGTTATAGGTCTAAAAGTTGCACATTGAGCAGCATTAGTAATTAGAGATTTAAAAGTGCTATTATCAGCTCTCAAAACTCAAGGAATAAATTGAATCTGAATTGGATTTAGGAAGAAGCATCCTACATTAAATACAGTATAGTTTAAATGTATTTTGAGTATAACATAAATAGACTTCAAATACACTGCCGTTTCCATAATGCATAAGATAACAAGTACAAAAAAAATTGAGTCTTCCTTAAAGATGAGTGGTTATACATCTAATGAAATTATAAATAAATTAAAATAATATAAATTAATAATCTTTGTTTAATTACATATATTGCATTCAAAGAGTGAAGTTAACACTCAGTATATTACCTGGAGTAGTGGCTCATGTTAGAACCTCTCCTCATTGCCTTAGGTCTGTAGTTCAAAGAAGAAAAAGAGCTTGGGTTTTAATTCCAGCTCTACTGCTTCTTTAACATATTAATATTATCTCTTTAGGGCCAGATGTTTTCATATGGATCTTAATCTTTCATATCTAATGCTAAAAATTACACACAGACAGACGATCACGCACAAAGATGACTTCCAGAGATCCTCCAGAGCTTTAACTTCTATAACTGCTAAGTTACTTGCAATTAACCATTTCTGCAAAAGCATTAACAGCAAAATACACTTTTGTAGCAAACAACGTTATTACATCATTTCCTTTTCACAGATGGAAAATTAAAGCATGATGGATCCCTTATGCCAAATACTACATAACAAATCTTGTAAAAGCAGTAAGAATAGAACAGAGAAGTGTCAGTTTCATGCTTTGGTTCTTTGTTTTGATGCTAGTACTTCCCTGTAAAGAAGTCTTTCCTTCAAATTAAAAAAATAAAAATCCAAACAAACCAAGGCTGAAGTCATCCCCCCAGTCTTAATTTTATTGAAGACAATATTAGCTGCATCAAGAAAATGGACTTTTATTCCAGTTTTATCCTTCTGTGAATTCATGTTTTGAAGACAATATAAAAATTTTTAAATCACATTTGCAGCCAGACAAAATTGCAAAAAGTCTAACCTATTACTTCAAGGTAATGAGTCAGAGTGATTCACTGCAGCCTCTTGGTGATTTTTGTATGAGCCAATCAAATGAAAGGGCACAAAAGACATTCACAGTGAATATAATCCTTAGTTCTAACTATTGCACAATCTGATGCCATTAAAATGAGTAAGAGTGAGAGCAAAGGAAACATCAAAGGCAAAGTCTTTGCCCTCCCCTCCCCAGCCCCCAAATTCCACAACACAAATAGCAAAACTTTGAAATCAAACAGGACTCTGCTCCAGTGAGGGTTTCCCACAGTGTCAAAGCTTCTTTTGGGAGCATTCATCTGCTCTGGCCTGGGCTCCTCCCTGGGCTTCAGGTGAAACTCTGCTCCACCATGGTCCTCTGTGGGCTACAGGGGCACAGCTGCCTCACCTTGGTCAGCACCACAGACTGCAGAGGAACCTCTGCTGCCATGCCTGGACCACCTCCTGCCCCTCCTTCTCTACTTGATGTCTGTAGAGCTGTTTCTCTCAGATATTCTCTCTTCTCTGCTGCTCTTTGCGGTTGTGCATGTTTATTCCTCCCTTCGTACCTGTGTTACACCAGAGGTGTTACCACTGGCTGCCTTGGTCAGTGGTGTATCCATGTTGGAACCAGCTGGCATTAGCTCTGTTGGACATAAGGAAAGCTTCTGGCACCTTCTCACATCAGCCACCTCTGTAGCCTCCTCTACTGAAACCTTGTCACACAAACCTAATGCTCTGGCCAACAAGAAATAAAGAAATCTAAAGTCCCGCATTCAGCCCTTGTGAGGGGCCTCTGCATGAGCTGCTAGACACTGCTTGGAATCTAAGCACCAACAGAGGCTTTATCATGAAATAGAGATGCCTCAGAGTTGTTTGCAAGCAGTGACAATGGCAAGCATTTTGCTGCATAGCAGTCCTGTCCTGCATACTCCTGACTGAACACTACTGCAAGGTAAGCCAGCATTCACCAACCAGGATCCTTTCCTTAAGCCAAATATAGTCACTTTTTCACTGAAAGCTCAGAAATTACCATTTCATAGTAAGCTAGGGTTTATTTTGTTGATTAAGTTGCTGATTTATTATTTTTCTTAATTTCCAGAGTGACACATTAAACACCACAGGCAGTGGATAACAGATTTATGAAGCAGTTTCCCTCTGAACAGGTTTTCAGGAACATGTCAAAAGATGATAAATAGAGAATAATGTCATTGGTTAGAAGAATGAAATACAGTTGTACCCATCTTAAAGCTGTTTTCCTCTACTGAGCACCTTTGTTCTCCTCTTCATTTTCCTGTTTTCTTCATTCCTCTTTTCTCCCTGCCTTTCTCTTAAAATCTCACTTATGCACTTCCACTCTCTAATGAGATTTTTATCTCATTGACCTTATGATACACAGTCCCTGTTCTTGATGGAAGTAGAAATGCCTCATTCAAGATTTCTTTCCCATCTTTATGTATTTTCCTAAATGCTGAATCCAAAACCTTAATATGGCAGCAAACTAAAATATCAACTCATAAGAGTTTAATGTTTCTTATAGAATATAATATATCTAGATTTCTTAAGGGCTCATAATGTGTGTCAAGAAGCAGTTGATATAAATATATTTTCAGAATTATTGTATATGTCCTTGGGTTTTTTCTCACAGAGAGTAGCTCATTTCTTCTGCTTTGAATGGTTGCCTACATTTAATCTTTTCATGGCAAACATCATCCTTTTGGGTAAAGAAATATGCATAGTTGCAAGGTTCCATTTTTTAAATAAAAGACATATCATTTGAAAGAAATAATGCTCTTTATCCTCTTTATATATGATCTTTGCTTCCAGGACATCAAATAGTAAATGTAGAGTTTATAAACTGAAGATGACTTATGTGATAGGAACACTTTTGTCTGTCCCCGTATTTAATTAAAAGAGATCATGATCTTCCAATAATTTTCTAAAATTCAGGGGTTTTTAAAATTTTTCTACAGTATACCTACTAAAACAAAGTCTGAAAAAGCAATTGCTCTTTACTGAACGATAGAAAAAATATCTAAATTTTACATTAAAGAGCACTGAATTCTTGTATGATTTTTATATTCCTCAGTTTTGTCTCATTTTGTCTTCCTAGAAAAGCTTGAAAAGAAAATATCAAAGGATGTCTCTCCATATCCTGATCTGACTCTGAAGCCCTTAAATAGAATCCTTATATAACCTTTATATAACCTATATAATATTTTTAACTTATTCCTCTATATAATTTGACCTGTATCAAGCTTGGATTATTAAATTATGGCTTCTTTGGAGGGTGTTTTTTGTTTGTTTGTTTTCTTTGAGTCATTTATTTAATCAGTATGTTCTATTATCTTATTTATTGAACTAATATTTCAGTCCCTTCTGTGAAATATCTTATGCTGTGTTCATGATTGCTTTTTCATTACTTTGGAACAAGACTTATAGTCCACATGAACATGACTTATAGCCCATTCAGCATATATATTTCCAGCCTGAATTCTATATTTTCTGTAGCTCTTTGGGGTGGTAAACACGGTGTTTTTCAGACTTCCAGGTAAAACCTTAATGATAATTCTTAAAAGAAATATCACTGATTACAAGGGCATTTCTCAGAGCTGATTTAAGTCCCTCCAATATTCTCAGGTCTGAGAAGAATATCGACTTTTTGGAAACCTCCTGGTTATCTTCTCCTCGTCTTTCACACCCTGCTATTACTGTCATCATCTTCCCATGGGCCTAACTAATTTATTCTTGTTCCATAGCACTCTGCTTTCTGATTGACGAGTTTTCCCCACTCTTTAAGGAAATCTCTCTTTCTTCTTCTTTTGCAACTTTTTTCTTTTTGATTTGCCTCTTTTCTCTTCCTGACTTATTCATGTGTCCACATTCTTCACATCACCCTTTCTTAAGAATTTGCCCTCTAGACTCTCAGTAAATTTAAAGAGCAAAGATTGGACAAATAACTCATCTTCCTATTGTGTTCGAAACCTTTTCTGACTTCTGTCATCTCTCCTTGGTGCGATTTTTTTTCTGAGATCTATTTCTCTATGAACTTTACCTGTCAATATTTCATTCATAAATAACTTGTGTCAGGTAGCCACTCAAGAACAATGTACAACCAGCACTGCTGGCATCCCATAACTCATTTTGTCTCCTCCATTTTTCAGGTCACTTTTGCTTCTGCCTCAGGTTCTATAAACATATTTTTCTAGTTCTCACATTTAAAAAGAAAAACACTACTCCTGAAATCTGCTCCTCCTTGCTAGGATATTTCTTATTTTCTTCTCTTTATGTCATTTGACCTTTAAGTTCAAAGTGCAAAAAACAAAGCTCTGCTCCTCAGCAAATGGCAAGCTGCCATTTGTTGACTAAAGAATTGTATTTCAGCTGTACAAAGAAACCTCTGAAAAGATTCTGCTCCAGGAATTTTCAGAGGAATAAGCTTGTCAATGGAGCAAATGCACATTGAGAAAAAGATTTTTTATAATATTTATACTAAATTGTTTATACTTTATCATCTGAAAATATAATTTTGAAATAAGTATAACAATGTCATTTTTAAGTATCCATTTCAATCTGTGACTATGCTTGTAAGGTAAAAAGACAGTAAAGGAAGAATAAACATTAAAAGCAGCAATTTAAAGAAAAGAAAGCAATGGAAGAATAATGTTCCTGAAACTTGACTCTGCAAGAATACCAACATCAATCCATACAAGTAGGTATTTTAAGAGATTTCTTTTTTGTCAGATGTTAGGGAAGAAAAGCAAAGATACCTAGTTAATGTCTTTACCAGTGATTTGAGTTATGAGTGAGTACATCCTTGGGTTACAACAAGTCCAGGCAGTGGCAGAGTCTGGGGGCAGAGTGGCTGGAAAGCTGTCCAGAAGAAAAGATCTTGGGGTGCTGTTTGACAGTGGCTGAACTTGAGCCAGTGTGTGCCCAGGGGATCAAGAAGGCCAGGGATATCCTGGCTTGTATCAGAAATAGTGTGATCAGCAGGGCTAGGGAGGAAATTTTCCACCTGTACTCAGCAATGATGAGGCCACACCTCAAATCCTGTGTTCACTTTTGGGCCACAGGCTGTGAGAAAAATATTGAGGTGCATGTCCAGGGAAGGACAACAAAACTGGGAAATTATCTGGAACACAAGTACCGTGAGAAGTAGCTGAGGGGGGCTGGAATGGTTTAGCCTGGAAGAAAGGAGGCTCAAGGAACACCTTATTTCTTTCTACAACTGCCTCAAAGGAGGTTGTAATGAGGTGGGGGTTTATGTCTCCTCTCAGGTAAGAAGTGGTAGAATGAAAGAAAATGGCCTCAGGCTGTGCCAGGGAAGTTGTAGATTAGATATTACAAAAAAAATTTATTCTCCAAAGGGGTTATCAAGCACTGGAATAATCTTGATGGAGTCAGAAGCCATCAGGTAGGTAATTAAAAGATGCATGAATATGGCATATAAGGACATTTTATAGGGGTGGACTTGGTGTCTGTAGAGCTGACAGGGTTTACTCTTGGCATTGACCATCTTATGGGTCTTTTCCAACATTAATTATTTTATGATTCTGTATTTATTTTTTTTGCTGATTCAGCTGATCACACCATTCCTCACTGAAAACAGACTCTTCCTAATTTGGTTAGAGTAAGAAGTTGGTGTACTTTTCCAGAAACAAAATTCAAGCTGTAGCTGCATAACCAGCTTTTGTCACAGCCTGATCAGAAATCCTAAGCTGATAGAGTATAGATAAACAAATTACCGACTGACCGTCTTTTGGACTATTATTTTTGGTGAAAACTGAACAACTTTAACTTGTCAGGGTGTGTTCCCTCTCAGGGGGCTGGGGTCCGATTTGGGCTAGCTGGTTAAACAGCCCCAACAAGGACAGAGGTAAAAGATGAGAAGCGCTCTCTCCCTCAGGACCAACAGTCCCACAGTTCATTGCAGAACAACTCACGTGGCGTCCTGGAGAAAAGGAGGAGAGAGAGACAGAGAGGTCCAGGGGGTCCAGGCCCCCTGGGATAAAACAAGGGAGAGAGGGTGGGGAGAGGTCATGGCCAATGGCACACTTGAAAGGAGGGGAGAAGGGAGGAGACATCTCAGGTAAGTCATCACCGAGGTCTCAGGAGGCAGGAGGGGGAGATGTGGGCAGTGCAATGCAACACCTCCCTCTTTTCTGTTACATAAAGTTGAAAGAAAGGCATCTGGCTTATACTGATCTAGACTGTGGGTTGGTCCACCACCCATGATTTGTGGGCCTGTCAGTTTGCTTTAGGCCCACAAGCTCTGTGTGGTTGATGTCTGAGGTTATAGAGGTTAGACTGTTGATGGCTTTTAGAATCATACAGCATAGAATCCAGAATGCTAACATAATTGGGAAAATAACACAAAACAACAGAATTGTTTTGATTATCGAAGCCCACTACCCCGAGAGTCCCCAGTTCTTGAACAGCATGATGAACCGGTCCTCAGATTCGTGTTTCATTTCAGACTGCTCAGCACAAACAGGATGATAACTTGGACAGGGCACATCACGCAGCTGAGTGGGAGCAGGTTTTCTTTTTTAAAAGGGAAGAGACAAACATTTTAAAGCATATTCAAAGTCAGGGGTTTCCAGGAATGCAATGAAATCGGTTAGGAGAATTCTTCTTCTTCTCCTTGGTGGCATCTTCTTTTGGAAGCAACAGCTGCTTGCTTCTCATCGCCTTCTGCTGGTGCTGGATTTCTGGGGACAAAAGGTTTTACCCACCTTTGGTCTTCACGAACCACTTCTGCCCAGTAGATGTCTGGTGCTTTGTCATTTACTGGGATTTCCACTGGAATGGGAATGGCCTGGACTATGATTTGCCCCTTGGCCAAATAGAAGGGTGGCTGAGGGCAATATGCCAGGAGAATGAGGCTAGGTATGTCTCCCTTGATGGTCATGGGAGCCACCTCTGTCTCCACAGGTGTGTGTGCAGTGTCCCCAATAACAAAGTACTCTCTGTCCAGTCCTGAGTGCAAGTCCTGTCCTCTGGCAGGTCCACTGGGTAGACCTGAAAACAAAAGCTTTGGAGGTCACAAGCTTGAAACACTTGTGAGGCTGCCAAACCTTGTCATGTAAACATTTCTGTCCCGCACCCTGCCTCCCTTCTTCCACCTTTTCTGTTTTGAGGGAGGCTTTCTCC